>JAWZYV010012734.1:0-150535 GCA_038373885.1 Cheiracanthium punctorium | reverse complement strand
TCGTGCAGAGTCGTCTTTCGCCATCGAATACTCAGACATGTTTAGACAATAATAACTTTATCCTCCCCGAGCCGAGAGAGAGAGAGAGAGAAAACCGCGCGTGATTTAGAGCGGCCCTGAGTTGGTGAGCCCCGGTGCAGCGGATTGGAACATTTTCAACTTTTCAACTTTGCAAACGTTGTATGAGCCTCTCTAAATCACCGGCGGATACCAACTCAGGGGAGGAGGTTCCGCTCCAGTAAACACAGCCAATCACAGAGCTCCATTTTCAAAAATCAACCAATCAGGAGAGAGGGCGGGAAAAACACTATGACGTCATTGAGTTCGAGCGGCCCCTGAGTTGGTGCTCCCCGTTTCTATACTACTGGCCCTTTTGAGGGGGTGGCCGGACCCACTGATGTTTTTTTTTGGGTCTCGCAGAGGGGACGCGTTAGCATATTTTCGAGGGGGCCCTTTTGAGGCGGTGGCTGGACCCACTGATGTTTTTTTTGGGTCTCGCAGAGGGGCCCGCGTTAGCATATTTTCGAGGGGGTCCTTTTGAGGCGGTGGCCGGACCCACTGATGTTTTTTTGGGTCTCGCAGAGGGGCCGCATTAGCATATTTTCGAGGGGGCCCTTTTGAGGCGGTGGCCGGACCCACTGATGTTTTTTTTTTTGGATCTCGCAGAGGGGCCCGCGTTAGCATATTTTCGAGGGGGCCCTTTTTATGCGGTGGCCGGACCCACTGATGTTTTTTTTGGGTCTCGCAGAGGGGGCCGCGTTAGCATATTTTCGAGGGGGCCCTTTTGAGGCGGTGGCCGGACCCACTGATGTTTTTTTTTTGGATCTCGCAGAGGGGCTCGCGTTAGCATATTTTCGAGGGGGCCCTTTTTAGGCGGTGGCCGGACCTACTGATGTTTTTTTTGGGTCTCGCAGAGGGGACCGCGTTAGCATATTTTCGAGAAGGCCCCTTGAGGCGATGGCCGGACCCACTGATGTTTTTTTGGGGTCTCGCAGAGGGGGCCCCGATAGCATATTTTCGAGGGGGCCCTTTTGAGGCGTTGGCCGGACCCACTGATGTTCTTTTGGGGTCTCGCAGAGGGGCCCGCCCGGACCCACTGATGTTTTTTTGGGTCTCACAGAGGGGCCCGCCTGGACACACTGATGTTTTTTTGGGTCTCGCCCGCGTTATCATATTTTCGAGGGGGCCCTTTTGAGGCGGTAGCCGGACCCACTGATGTTTTTTTTTGGGTCTCGCAGAGTGGCTCGCACGCCCTCCGAGAAAAATGTTTTTACACTACATAAATGGGGCTTTTACCAATATTTAGCAGGCTTTATACTAGATAAAATGAACATTCACTATTTGCGCCCCCCTCCGAAAGAGTTTCTGCTTCCGCCTTTGGAGAACATATGTACAGCTGACGTCATAAACTTGAAAATCGTCTGGATTTTTTATCACATGTTGGTCTGGAAAATCGTTTTTTTAAATCAGAATCTGAGTGGCAATTCTGATAATTAAACGCGGTGCATTTGAAGCATAGAATTTTCATTTAGTGTTAATTGCATGAAGATTGAAGTTTGGTGTTCTTTGATTCTGAGTCGAATAAGTTTGTGTTGACTTGTCCTTGTGTTTTTGATTCCGTTTTACGGACCCTTTAACGTAAGTTAGTGAGCGTCTCGGGGAATTTCTTCGTTAGTACGGATGTGTGGAATATAGAATGGGGGGGAAAGTGAGGTAAGTGCTTCTTTAATTGTACTTTTTCTAATGTTTTGCTGTGGATTTGACTGTTTTATATAGTGTCATTTACTTAGATTTTGTGTTTCTTTGTAAAATTTTAGTGTATATACTAGTGTTTATTCGTCACAAGACGGCGATAGCTGTTGGAGCTTAGCGGTCGCCAGGGAGGCTTGGCGCCATGGCTGGAGCTTGGCGCCGAGGTCTGTTGCGCTCGCACTTGGCGATCGCCAAGCTCCAGCGGCTATCGCCGTGTTTACATGAGGGGCACCGTCTTGTGTGATTTTACCATACTGCTTGTTTGAATGTGATCGTCATTATAAATAAACACTTTTTAAATATTGCATTTACACATACAACATTCTTCTAAATTTTCTACTATTTCTTAAAATACAGCTTTTGGGCAAAATAATAACACGACATTACATACATAATATTACTTCGCTTCGAAATTATTGCCTATATTAATTACGAAATAGCATTCTAAGACAATTAGGTAATTAAAACACACCTGAAGCCAGAAATTATTATATATCACGTTCATAAATCTATGTATTTCATATTTTTTTGAAGTTCCGCTAAATCAACGATCTCCATTCACTTCGCCTCGATGGAAATATAAACAACCTGGATGCGCAGAAGCTGGAGATGCGCAGTTACCCAGTGTGCGTAGCGCCATCTGTTTGCAACAACAGCGTTATCCAACTTTCTAAAGCTGGATTCATACTGGTCGTAACGCACCGCTAAGACGCCGCAATGACGTCACGTGGCGGAGCAACACGGCCCCCGCGCGGCGAGCGCCGAGGGTTGCGCAGTATCTGGCGAGAACAGATATTCGCAGTGACCGCAAAGCTACAGCCAATTACAGAAGAGCTTTTACAGCTACAGCCAATTGCAGAAGAGCATTGGTGTATTTACTTGCGGCATCGCAAGCTCGCAGCGCGGACAGCCAACGATCCAAAACGGCGAAACAGTACGGCAGGGTTGCGGTGCGGCGCGGCAGGTATGAATCCACCTTAAGAGAAGTGTCCCCTCCTATACATTCACCTTCGTGAGTACACCGTTATTGGCGACGTTGGCGAGAATGAAGTTTTCTATTCCCTATTCCCTATCCGTATCCCTTTTCCCATAGCATGGCTCACTGGGATAAATACAGACTGTCCGAAAAGCTCTATTTTTGCGTACGATTAAATTTTTGCTTCTTCGCCGATTTGTCGCTTTTACCCAAGTGGTTTAACATATGGAGGCGCCCATGCTGCGCTCAGCCGGGGCCGTCGTTATTAGCAACGGGCCTGCGTATGAGTTGCCATCACTAAAAATGAGTTTATCATTGAGGCCTGTTTTCCCCCAGTCACAGTGTTCTATTTTATTATTCTAAGTATTATAAATGTTATATTATTTTATTATTTTAAAACAATTTTTTATACCTTTGTCGTACTAAAGAACTTTAGATGTAGGTAATCGTTTTGTGAATCTTGCGCCATTTTCTTTCATGAAAATTTATCCTAAAATTCGAACATTTTGCTCTGAATGTAAAGGTACGTGAACACTTTTATAATGTATTTAAAAATTCTAAAAATATGTATGTAAATCATGTTTAGTGAATAATTACTCATGTGTTATTTATAAATAAATTATTTTAATCAGAAATCGCGTATTACTTACTTGAGTAGTTTTTATTCTTGTAAATAAGCATCACGTTGTGATACTATTTAGACAATTTAATTTTGCCAGTTGAAAATGTTATTTATCAGTTATATATGCCTTGATTATGTGATTCAGACTTACATCTGGTACAGTGCATAAATACAGTAAATTATAAATTATTGATTTTTGCCCGTTTATACAGAAACTTCAAATGTAGTTAATATTTTGTACAAGCGTTCATTATGCTTGCTCAATTCCAAAGTTCGATTGAGAAAGCGACAAAAGAATAATATATAGTACATGAAATGTCTTGAAGAATAATTAATTCAGGAATCGCGCTATAGAGCGTATTTTATCAATTTTCTCCAATATACAGGATATCCCGAAAACACTGAAATGCGCCTTAATACATAATTTGTTAAAGATTAATCTTGAATTGTTTAAAATAACATAGGAAACACGACTACGTTCATGAAATATTCATTATAAAAATGTCTTGTGTATTTAGTTATTTTAAAGTATATTAAATATCCACTTGTGAAACTAAAATAAGCAATCGTGAATCATGAGAGTAAGCGCTACTTTGTTTTTCCTTCAAATTATATGCATCTATTTTCTTTATGTAAATATGTATCATAGCAAACAAATTAATCATGAGTTCGTACTTGAATTAGTAACACAATTACTACTTAAAACTATATTAAATAACGTTTGAAAGCACTGGGAAGGTTAAGAAATGCCTGATGTATACGTGAAGACTCGATCATCCATAGGCCTCTTTGGATGGCTCATCAAAATACACGCGCAGGCCCGTTACTAATTGCGAAGGCCCCGGCTCAGCAGTACTAGGAAAGTGAAGCCATGCCACGCCCCCTCTCTTGCCCAAAAGATTGAAGAACGCATAGTGAAGCATTGAAAAACGAGTTCCGGAAAGTGTTAATAAAAATAATTTAAAAGTTACTAACCAATTTTTTTATTCATTTTACGTTTATGGAAGATGGTTTACACGTATTAACTTGTTTTTTATTGCATAATTTCAAACTCATTTACGTGCATTGCGTTTTAAACCATAGATATAGGTTTTTAACATCAAGTGAAACAAAAAACAGTTATTCTTAAGATTATACTATACTTTGCAAAACTGTTTATATTTTTTCATGATAATTGTTTTATTATAATAAAAAATTGCTTTTTATATTCCCAGGAAGATATTTCTGTTGTTACATGGGTAAAAATAAGTTTTATTACATCAACCTAAATTATTAAATTGCTCACATTATATTAACAATAGTTTTAGGTCATTTTCTCCGGCAGAGTTGGCAACAGTGATACAGTTGGGTAAAAGCGACAAATCGGCGAAGAAGCGAAAATTTACTCGTAAGCAAAATCCCATAGGAGAAACTGGTTTTCGGACAGCCTGTATTTATCCCAGTGAGCCATTCCCAATAGCAGTGAATCGGTAGTACCCAGATAACACACTTGTCCATTTTATGTCTATTTCTGGTCCAACTCATCCATAATACATCCATGTCTATACATAGACATCCATAAGACATCTATTTATGGACATAATCTGGAAAATCCAGAATACGTGCATGAATAGAGCAAAACTAGACTTAGAATATATAGAATATGTCCATTAATGGACGTATTCCAGATGATACACACTATGTCAGTGATATGGAAAAGTTACTTTTTTGTCATTGATTTTCATTTTACTGAATGCTGTACTTACGACGCATGAATTTATTATACTTTATGTTTTTATTGATACTATTACATTTTACCCCCAAAAAGTTTAAAAACTTTTTACATTCTAGAGTGTTTTTTTTTTTTTTTTTTTTTTTTTTTTTTTGTCGAGGAACTTTTGAAATTTAAAATACTTTTTATGTATTATTATTTCCTATAAAAGCGGTATTGTGTAAAAAGAAACTCATATCCACATGCAAAAAAAAAAGAAAATTCTCTAGCGACTCAACATCCAAAAACGAATAGCTGCATATTTTTTTCTAAGTTCCCAGTCCGAAACCAAAAAATCTTTACTTCAGCATTTTGACGCATCAGAGCAAGTTCTGCTGCGTATAGTGGTTAGCACACTCTACTGTGAAGACCATGATCAAGGGTTCGAATCTGAAGCGGGGCAAGTATTTAAAGGTTGGTTTAAAAAAAAAATTGGTACGAATATTTTTACAAAATTCGTTATTAAGATGTAACGATAAATTTAAATTAATCATTACATACAATTAGCTAAAAATTATTAAATGGTTTTTGTTGATGTCCAGGATTCGACCGTAAAAGATCTATAAATAGACAAACACGTCCATTATTACGTCCATATACATGTCTATAAGACGTCATATGGCCGTCCTATAGTGCCATATTGACGTAAAATGGACGATAATTGGGCGAATCCTGGATGTTTAATGGACATGTCAGCTTGTCTATATGACGTCTTCTAGACGTGTTCTGGACAAGTTTGTGCTTTCTGGGTACTTTCTTCCCTATTTCCCAGGGAAAAAGAGAACATGGATATAATAAGTAGGGTGGATCGAAAAAACTTTTTTTTCGAAATTCACATTGCCTTGAGTCATTATATGGTGCCAAACTAGCTGACACCAACTGTCTCCAAATTTCAGCTTAAAATATTGACATCTTGAGGTTCCACATCTCAAGTGAATATTTATATTGGCTTTTTTTCAAGTTTTTAATGATTTTTATGTAAAAGTTTTTTTGTAATTTAATATTTTACTAAATAATTAATTAATTTGTAAAATAATATTAATGAATTACTTTTTCATTAATAAATTATTTTATTGAAACGTTACTGCCAGGTATCAGATCCAGAAATGGCTTTTTGTACATAAAAAAGGCAAATTATACTCTAAAATCTACTAGACTTTTATTGTGTGGAATGATTCGTTTTTGCGATTGCCTTTCATTCAACCACTTGTTTCTAATTTGTGATACGAAGCTATGTTAATGAAGGGATACGTTTTATTAATTTTGATTTATATTTGACAAAATAATACGGAGTTTTGAATTTAAATATGACCACAACTGGAAGTGAAACGTTTTGTAGTGTTTTCGGAATTCCAGTACAATTGAAAGAGACAGTATTACCAACGTATTCTGATTTAATGAAGCATTTCTTATTCACAAAAAATGATATATTGTGGAAGCTTAGGGGATACAACAAGAAGTATCCTTCATTAAGAGAGATCATCGAAATTATTTCTTTGGACGTTGAAAGAATTTGGAAGAAAGCCTCCTTGCCTGCGGTAAGTCACCAAGAAGTAATTCCAGTTATTAAAAATTATAATGAAAGATACGATCACAACTTAATTCTACACAAGTAAAACAGTCTTTGTACGCCATATACTTCAATGGTTAGAAAGGACGAAACTATAATGCAAGAAGAGAAGCTCTTTAAATAGGACTGTAGCTGTGGAAGAGCATATTGTTAAGTTGTCATAACCTGGTTCTGTTCACATAGGACATGTGACTCCGGATTCAGTTTCTAGTGCTGATATTACTTGCAGCATCATCAACTTCGTTACACAGAAAGATATTACACTTTCGGATCTTGTTGCCGTTGGGGGCGCTGGAACGAAAGTCAACATTGGAATGAAAAATGACATACACGGCTTGAAATCTTTGTTGGCCATAGATTGCACTGGTTTGTATGCTTATTGCATACTAATGAACTACCTCTTTGCCACCTTTTCCATAAGATTGACGAAAAAACATCTGGGCCACACCAGTTTTCTGGAACAATAGGAAAATCTCTGGAAATGTACGAAACCCCTTCTGCTACAAATTTTGTGTCTATTCCTGTTGCTCTGCCTGAAATCGGTAAAAAAAGACCAGGGCAGTGTGCTCGGGACAGTGCCATCCAGATTTGGCAAACAGAAGTCCAGAAAGGATGTCAAATTCAAGCTGACCCACTACAGCGAACAGAATGCTGCGCCTGTACATGTCAACTGCCGAACCAATGCTTTAAAATCCTAGTAGACTATGTGATGAAAGCTTACGTGCCATCCTGGTTTGAAATAAAGAAAATCCCTGGAGCTACATTCATGGAGCACGGAATGATGAAAAGAAGTTCATTCTTGCCAGAAGATTTTAAGTCAGTCACTCATGAAGTTATTCAGAGGAACTCTTATTTTGCTCACTCTGAAAATATTCTGTTTGTAATGCTGTTTGATGAATGATCACATATTCGAGTCACATATCACTTGTCCTAAGAAGAATATTGAAAGAAAGAAAAAAACTGACTGGAAGGGAAAAGTACACCAATTTGATCTTCCAAATATAAAGTTCGAAGCAGGAGTATTTTCAGATGATTCACTGGGAGAATCCTTTGGAACTACCAGCTACCATGAACCACAGTGACGAAGACGTAGCAAGTATGATCAGAAACGATTCAGAATTTGAAATAGAGAAACCCCCTTGCCATTCTCAAGCAGTAGAAAGGCATGTAAGACTACTAACACAATCATCATTGGTAACATGTGGAGCAGAAGCCAGAAATGGATGCATTAGTTGTGGAATCAAATCACGAAAAGAACTTCCAAGTTTGATACCAAAGTTAATTATTTTGCCCGGCATGTGGAATCCAAAATTGAAGACTGATTAAAGTAAATTTGGTATCATTTTCTTTTCTGTCTTAGTGTGCTTTCTAAATATTAATTGTCTTAAAAAATGAAGTAATATGTAAATATTTAATAGCTATGTTTTCAAAATATATCCCAAAACTTGTGATGCTCGGTTGCAAGTTAGTGACGTTTCTTTTTTTTTGTTGTTGTTAACGACAATGTTTTACTGTTTCTTTTTAGTAGTTAGAACTGTTTTTGGGTCAGAAAATAAAGTTATTGTAAACATTAAAATTAAATTTAAAAAATTGATTTTTTTTTTACTTTTTACGTTAACATTCCTTTCTTTGAGCCCAGTGTGGAACCTGAAGACAATCAGTGAATGGACTAGGATTTTTTTTCTGTGACTTTTAAGCCAAACAGCACCATTTGTTGCGTCAGGCAATATTAAAATTTAAAAAAAAAATTTTTTTTGCCATTTTCACTCCACCTTAATAATAAGGGGACCATTTTTCTAAACAGTATTTTGGGGACAAATCAAGCATTGTCCTCGAATCCAATGAGAACTTGAGGGCACTAGAAAATATTTTTGGGTACTTATTCGAGGACACAACATATTACCATGTATACCAGTATACTCATACTTTAAATCTTCGCTGACTTTGATAGTTAAAAATGAACACTAATAGCTTTTTATATGAATTGTGTATTCTTATTTCTAATAAATTAATGGAAGTATTTCATTCATTTATAAATATTTAATCCGGAACCCGGGTTTAACCTGTTCATTCACACCATGAAAAGGAACCCGACGTGAATTTTTCTCCCCGAGCCATCTAAAAGGGGTTTAAGCAGTGGTGTAGTCGAAGGGGGACGCGGGGGGACGCCGTCCCCCTACTTTTTCACTTCAGCCCATACGTCTCCCCACTTTTTGTTCTCAGGGGGGACGCTCATTTACAAGGTCTTTTTAAAAATTCTGTGAAGAAATTAAAATTTCCGTTTTGTTCGCGCGAGAACAAGTATATCGGTATAAAAATCAAAAGGAAACTTTTGACTGTTTGAATAGACATTACAAATGGGATTGTAAGGATTTCTTAAACACTTCAGTAGTGAAAACATATCCATAAGAATAGAACATATTATAATCTTCCCGAATGCACTCTTAGTCAAAAATGCCTTTCCGATCGGCCGAAAAAGTGACAAAAATCGGCAGTGGCGGCCCGTGGTCAAAACTGTTAGTGCAGCCGGAAGCATATGAGCCCCCCCCCCCCTTCCCTCCGGACTGGATTGGAAAATCTTCGTTACTGAATTCTAAAGCTGGCGGATTAAGCCCTCACAGAGGAAAAAAAAATAGAAATTACATAAAAAATGTAAGAGATCCTATTTTACTTCCATAAAATGGACATAAATTTCAACCAGCCGCTCTTATCCTCAAAATTGCATTAATCCGCGTCTGATTCGAAGTTTCCTTAGAATTTCCTTTTGTAACGATAACTTGAGAAGAAAAGAAAAAAAAAAGAAAACTTACTTATGTTTTATAAGTCAAATCAATCCTCCTTTCTTTTAAGCATGCGAATCGGTCAGTCATGCCCCCATAAAAAGGCGTTGTTTTAATTCAGATATCAATAATTTTAAAAGCTCTTTAAATTTCCCATGTTTAAAAAATTTATAGCCTATGCCGGAGAAAATGCTTACGTAACCGTTGTCATGGCAACGGTGCTGCCAATTTTCTTATCAGCGCTCTGGGCTGAACCAAAGATTTCCCCAATTGAATTGCGGGAAGATTAAAGTGCTTTTCTTCTGAATGAACGATCCGGCCACAATACGTTTTTTTTTTTTTTTTTGGTTTGGTTTGGTTTTTTTCGAAGATTTTTTTAATTTACCGTAGGAATTCCACAATTCTAATCTGAATTTAGGAAAATTAGTAGAATAAATTATTTTAAAGTTTGTGCTGATAATTTCAAGTGCAGCCCGGCTGTACTTGCTGTATCCCACGAGCCGCCACTGAAAATCGGGGTAGCGAATAGTCACGTACGAATCCAAAAGAAAATCTGTCACTTTGACATAGGATTGTTGCTTCACCATGGCACAGTGGTTATGTTACGGGAAACGGTAGACGGGCGAAGTGTGGAAGGTCCCGTGTTCGGGACCCATTGCGCGTCCGTCGACCTAACCGTTCAGAGTTTTCCGTGGTTCTCTCCGAAACTTTGTGTAAATACGGGTTAGGACCCCTTAGAAAGTACCTCATTCATATATCAGGCACATTTTACTAATTGGGATTTTTTTGTACGTGGATCGTATACAAATTTTAAAAATGTAACTTTTTGAAAATTAACGAGAGAATTTTTTTTTAACGGCGTCCTAGGGCAAGATTCAAGTGAAACACATTTCGAACGTTTTCCGCGTCGAACAGGGGAAACTTTGAAATAGTATATCAATGTTGAAATATATCAATGTCGCCATTTGAAAACAACAACAACGTGCAACAAGTGTGGCCGCATTCGTAAACGCCAAACGAGTTGCACGCATGCAACGAGTTTCTATCTAAGGTGTTCGTAAAGGAAATTGAGTGCATTCAGTTTAAAAACTAGAGCGTTCGTATACAAAATTGAGTGCGATTAGTTTCAAACGAAGTAAATTGAGCGCAGATTAGGTTCATTGAGTTTGTTGAGAAGATTACTTGCTACACGTTGTTTTTGTTTAAAAATGGCGTCCGTTGTTAAGGAAAAGTATGTTGTTGTGAAAAGTATTTTACGTTTCCTAAAACTGCAAATATTATTTTTTCGAGGAGGAAATTCATACGTACGTTAGAAAATGCTACGAAGGTACATAATTTTTCAAAGGTAATCACTTTCTTGTAATTTTCATTTTAGTAAATTAAAAAATGCATGTTTTAGTGTTGAAATTGAAGTTGGTTTAAACCGTTATTAGCGAAATTTGAACTTCTCTTGCTAAATACTTTGATAAAACGATGTTGAAATTTCTAAATTTTGATTTGTGCACTTCAATTATGGCCACTCTTTCTTTTAAAAATCCTGTTGATTTTATATTGAGTATGTACTAAAAACTCCCCTCAGCAAAATTAAAGCATTCGCAAAGTGTAAACAAACACGTCTCCTAGGCGACGAAACTAAATAAACTGAAGTTGTTCGTAAAGTCAAACTAAACAGATAGCCACTGACAGCACTAAACACACGCATTCCAGTTTTCTTGCGAAAACTCGTGCAACGAGTTTGTCGTTTACGAATGCAGCCTGTATCTTCTAAACAACTGACGAAACCTTAGCACAGATCGATTTATTTCGTTTGAAACTAATCGCACTCAATTTTTTATACGAACGCTCTAGTTTGCGCGAGTGTAACTCGTTTGGCGTTTACGAATGCAGCCAGTACTTTAGGGACAAATCAAGCATTTGCCTGGAATCCCTGGAAAACTTTGGGAAGCTAGAAAATATTTTTGGGGACTTATTCGAGGACACAGCATATTCATAGATATAGGAATCTCTAGATTGAGCATAACGAGAGAAAACTTGTTGCCTCCAAACGGTAGTCATGATAGTGGCATGCGCATGCGTAGAATGGCAATAACTTAAATTATAATGGTATTTTCAATCATTTTAGAACGATCTGTATTTAAAAAAATACTCGTATCGAAATATTTTCCCTCGAACTTATTTATTTTTCTGAAGTATTGCAACGAATGTTCTATTTTACATCGACGGCAGCCATGATAGGGGCAGAAATGGGGTGCCAAAAAAGTATTCGAGTAAGGGATAAATTTCCTATTTTAGATTACTTGCAAAGTAATAATTAAGTTTTTTAAAAACGTAAAATTTAATACTTAAAAATGAATTCTAATAGCTTTTTATATCAATGGAGGATATCGACTCCTTGGGTTCGAGGCTATAAAAGTCATGTGACGGTGGAAAACCAACAACCATTTCCCCATAGGTTTATAGGTGTATTCTCTGTATTGTGTTGCCTATGGATGTTTCAATACCTCTCTGGAACCTGTAAATGACTACCAAAAGATATCTTTCCACAGATTCCCATTAAAAAATGCTAACATATTAAAACTTATACTGAGACGAGGCTATTTCAATCACATGTCGATGGAAAACACTAACCTCAGCCAATCAGTTTACAGGTCTATTCATCAACACAGCCGAAAGGTCACGTGTTGGTGGAAAAATGACGTCACACCGATAAACCTCATTGTGTACACCCTCTAAAAAAGGTATTCGAGCAAGAGAGAAATTTCCTATTTTAGATTTGCGAATAATATTTGAGTTTTTGAAAAACTTACAACTTGACGGAAATATGGAAACTCATATTTATGCATAGCCTAATTCATATTCTATCATAAATAATTTTTAATATATGAAACCAAAGTAGGAAATTTATCTCTTGCTCGAATATTGTTTTTTGGAGGGTGTACACTCTCCAAAAAAAGTATTCGAGTAAGAGATAAATTTCCCACGTTGGTTTCGGATATTAAAAATTATTTACCATCCTATATGAGTAAGGCTATGTTTAAATATGGCTCTCCATATTTTTCCTCGCTCTCCTCAATTATTTTTCGAAAATCTAAAATAGGAAATTTTTCCATTACTCGAAAACTTTTTTGGAGGGTGTATTCTTATTTCTAATAAATTAATGGAAGCATTCCATTCATTTATAAATATTTATTCAAACCAGAAATATGAAAGGAACATCATGTTGAAATATTGCAATTTATTCAAAATTTAATTCCTGGCATAGTATTTGTACTTTTCAGAAGACATTGATTTTTACAATGGCTCATTTTGTGGTAATCTTTCATGAAACTTTGTACACCCTCTAAAAAAAGTATCGAGTGAAAGAAAAATTTCGTACGTTAATTTCATATTTAAAGCGTGATTCTTCATAAAATGTGATTAATTATTAACAAAAATGAAATGGGAAATTTGGATCATAGTCGAATACTTTATTATTGAATGTCTGTACACGCTACACTAAGGTGACCATACGTCCTCGAAATTCGAGGACATTCCCCAAATATACATCTTTTTTTCATTTTGTCCGAAAAATATTGATTTCTTGGGGACGCGATAAATCCCCAAATTTAAAGATTTGTACTTTTCCCCTGAAAGTTTCCGTTTAGTTTATTTCTTTCAGAAAAAACTGAAGAAATAAAAAAATAAAACAGCTAAAGGCGCCTTCTACTCAGAGAGACAATGAATTCGATCGCTGAAAACTCTTGTTGTCATTCTGTGAATGAAATACTTCCATTAATTTATTAGAAATAAGAATACACAATTGATATAAGGAGCTATTAGAGTTCATTTTTAAGTATCAAAGTCAGTCAAGATTTAAAGTATGGGTATACATGTTAATATATTGTGTCCTCGAATAAGTCCCCAAAAATATTTTCTAGTGTCCCCAAGTTCTCCTTGGATTCGTGGACAATGCTTGATTTGTCCCTAAAATACTGTTTAGAAATATGGTCGCCTTAATCTAAACACCCCAACCATGTCTATTTTATGACATAAATGGGAAAATCGACCGGCGACAAACTCTGATTGGCTTATTTGTTTGATCATGCGCAGTAACATTTTTGTATGCACGTTGTTTTTAATCTATGGTTGCGATTGTCACCCGTGTGGTGACCGGGTGTGAAAGAATAGTCCCAATGTAGCTCATGCATGTCGTAAGAGGCGACTAAAATGGGTACCCAGCGTCTGGGGGTATAGCCGGGCACCCTTCCCTTGGGGAGTATATCAGGGGACTGGCCCTCCAGGCTGAGGGTTGAGCGTAAGGCTAACTACCCTACCCTGTAAAAAACTCCTGTTACGGAATTAAAAGAAGTAAATACCAGACTGCCCTTACGGACTTTGACTTGGGAACGATCAATGGACCTAAGATTTGGATTCTGGAATATACGCACACTTTATCAGAGTAAAAATCTGCAATTGCTGATTGAGCAGATGGACTCTTATAGATTGGATTTATTAGCAATCCAAGAAGTACGATGGACTGGCAGTGGAGTTTTGGATAAGAAAAGACATACTCTTTTTTACAGCTGTCATAAAACGAAACATTTATATGGAACTGGATTTATACTGAGCAAAAAAATCAGTCATTTGGTCATGGATTTTCGAGCCATTTAACCAAGATTATGTTTACTACGACTAAGAAAAAGGTTTGCTAATTATAGTATTATTAATGTGTATGCACCAACTGAGGAGAAAGATGATGACGAAAAGGATTCTTTTAATGATGAGCTAGATCATCTTTTGAGTTCTTGTCCTAGGCATGATGTAAAAATGATTATGGGTGATTTTAATGCCAAAGTTGGTGGTGAGGAGGAATTTAGATCAGTTATAGGAAGGTACAGCTTGCATGCCGATTCAAATGATAATGCTAACAGACTTATCAGTTTTGCTGCCTCTCACAATATGGTGGTTGGAAGCACAATGTTTCAGCGTAAGGATATTCATAAAATAACATGGAGATCTCCAGATGGACTCTATAACAACCAAATTGACCATGTGGTGATTGACTCTAGACACTTTTCGAACCTCCTAGATGTGAGAATTTATAGAGGAGCTAATGTAGATTCTGATCACTATTTGGTGATCTGCAAATTTAGGGGAAAGATTTCTTTAGCTAGAAATACAAAAAAGAATGTCCCTGTAAAACTTAATTGTGGGAAGTTAAGAGATCCTAAAATGCACAAAGACTATCAAAATCAACTGGCAAATGAACTAAAAGAGAAAATAACAATAGATGAGCTGAAGGAAAAATGGCAATTTATTAAGAATTTCATACTATCAGTAGCTAATACACTGATCGGCAAAGAAAAAAGGTCAAAAAGAGCTGATTGGTTTGATGATGAATGTAGAATTGATAATGAAAATAAAAATAGAGTATATAAATCTATGCTGAGTAAAAAATTTACAAGAAGAGCTGTTGATGATTATAAAAATGCACGTAAAGAGGAGAAGAGAATTCGTAAAAGAAAAAAGAGAATTTACAGAGAGAACCAACTTAACGAAGTCGAACGCCTTCGGTCCAGCCATGAAAGCAGAGCCTTCTTTCGGTCCATTAATGAGGGGCGCAGGGACTTTAAACTTCGGATAACTCTTTGTAAGAATATAGAGGGAACGATTGTTAATGAAAGAGATAAAATTTTAAATAGATGGGTTGAGCATTTCAACAAGTTGCTTAACTCTGATGTGTCAAATAATATTGATTTTACAGTTGAAGAGACTAGGACTCAGTTTTTTTTTATTTTCCTACTATTGGGGAGACTCAGGCGGCTATTGATAAACTGAAAAATAATAAAGCAGCAGGACCAGATGCTATTCCCGCTGAACTAATAAAATGTGGTGGAATAGACCTGACAAAATGTATCTGGGAAATTATACGATCTATTTGGGAAAAAGAAGTTCTGCCTTCTGAATGGAAATTAAGTATTTTAGGTCCAATACATGAAAAGGGGGACGCATTGATGCTCCATTTATGCCCCCCATTAACCCCTATTAACCTATGCCTCAGAAACATAGATTTTAACGACGACGGAGGAAAAAGCACTGGCAATCTTCGAAAGAAAGGTTCTAAGAACTATTTTTGGTACTGTTTTAGAAAATAATTCTTGGAGGAAAAGATATAACTTTGAAATCTATAAAATCTATAAAGATGACGACATTATTAAATACATAAAACTGAATAGAATGAGATGGGCAGGTCACCTTCTGAGAATGAGTGCTGAGAGAACTGCTCTTAAGGTCTTCAATGCCACTCTTTTTTGTAAAAGATCTAGAGAAAGACCTAAGAAAAGATGGAGGGACAGCCTGGATGAGGATTTTGCCAAACTGAAAATAAGAAACTGGAGGTCCATTGCAGGGAAGAGGGTGGAATGGGAAAGACTTCTGAAGAAGGCCAGGGTCCACAAGGGGCTGTCGTGCCAATGTTGATGATGATGATGATGATTGTGATTGTGGTTGTTCGGCGGTGTTCGTGAAACGTAATAGTACCCGTATATTTTAAGTTTGCTTGTTAGCTAATTAGCTTCTTAGCTATCACAGTTCTTTACAATACGAGGTAATGTACAACTATTTGACTTAATATGTATTCTAATAAAAAAATTTAGTCGACTTGTTAGGAATGGCGAAATGTTGACCAAGAAGTTAATGTAGAATTATTCCTTATTGAAGCTGAATGTAATGTGAATGTATTGAATCAAAGCCTATTAATGAGCAAGATTATAATTATTTTCATAATGAATTTGAAAATAGGATCGATGAAAATATTTTTGAAGATTCAAATATGTGTGATCCTACAAGCAGTTCTTGTAATAGCTCCATTTCATAAATTACTGATGAAAGAGAGACTTCTGTTCCTTTATGGTAGTAACTTATCCATAGCATAAAAATAAACTGTGGATATCAGATAAATATCCACAGAATCTCTTTTTATGGACATATTCTGGATGTCTATAAAATGTCCATATGGACAAATTATGGATGTCCATAACATGTCCATATGGATGTCTATATTTTGTCCTGAGGATATGGACGTCGTATTGTGCCATAGTGACAAGTTTGGGGCGTCTTATGGACAAGATATACAACAAGACAAGATTGTCCAGAAAACGTCCATATATATGGACGTGTTCTGGACAAGTTTGTGTTGTCTGGGTAATATACCCTCACTTGAGCGCCGGCAGCATAGGGCAAGGGGGTCAATTCCCCTCCTGGATTTTTGTATGCAGTATTTTCCCTTGCTTTTTTGTTCTTTCCAACATGGTAACCATAAGTTAAAGTAGTCTTTGCCCCCCCCCCCCTGGAAAATATTCTGCCGGCGCCCATGTACTCTCATCTGTTATTTAATAGAATTATGCATAAAATGAAAGGTTATTTTATTCCCAATATAACCGTTTTATGTTGCCTTATCAAAAAGTTGGTTAAATCCATGGTTGCCTAGATTTTAGATGTAAAATTTTTAGCGTTATCCAAGAAGGTTCGAAAAACAAGTAAAGCGAAACAAAATCCTGAATTTCGATTTACAGGCCGCACTCGTAAACGCCAAACAAATTACACTCATGCAACGAGTTTCTATCTAAGGTGTTCGTAAAAGAAACTGAGTGTATTCAGTTTAAAAACTAGAGCGTTCGTATACAAAACTGAGTGCGATTAGTTTCAAACGAAGTAAATGGAGGATATCGACTCCTTGGGTTCTAGGCTATAAAAGTCACGTGACGGTGGAAAACAAACAACCTTTCCTCCATAGGTTTATTTGCTGGACTCTTGGTAATGAGTGCAAAATTACAAAAATAATAATTGCGCCTCTGTATTGTGCTGCCTATTGATGTTTCAATAACTCTCAGGAACCTGTGCATGACAACTAAAAGATATCTTTTCCCAGATTCCCATAAAAAAACGCTAACACATTAAAACTTATACTGAGACGAGGCTATTTCAGTCACGTGTCGATGGAAAATATACACTTCAGCCAATCAGATTACAAGATTACTTATCAACACAGCCGAAAGGTCACGTGTTGGTGGAAAAATGACGTCACATGGATATCGTCCATTGAGCTCGGATTAGGTTCATTGAGTTTGTTGAGAAGATTACTTGCTGCACGTTGTTTTTGTTTAAAAATGACGTCCATTATTGTAAAAAGTATGTTATGTTTGCTGAAGCTGCAAATATTATTTTTTCGAGGAGGAAATTCATGCATACGTTAGAAACTGATGCGAAGGTACATAATTTTTCAAAGGTAATCATTTTCTTGTATTTTTCATTTTAGTAGTTTCAAAAATGAATGTTTTAGTGTTGAGATTGAAGTTTATTCAGGCTACTATTCAGATAAATTTAGTAGCTACTAAACCTATTGTTCAGTTACTAAGTTAGTAACAGTGGCGGCTCGTGGGATACAGCAAGTACAGCAGGGCTGCACTTGAAATTATCAGCACATACTTTAAAATAATTTATTCTACTAATTTTCCTAAATTCAGATTAGAATTATGGAATTAATATGGTAAATTAAAAAAATCTCCAAAAAAAAACCAAGCAAAAAAAAACGTATTGTGGCCGGATGATATGGAGCTGGTCATACCTGACATTGATCTAATTTCATTATAGATCTAATTAGATCCTTGGGCAGAGAAAATATTGTTAGTTGGATTGTTAAAACGGATTGTTATACGAAAAAAGCACTATTGTCGATGGGTAAAATTTTTATAAAATTTAGTAGGGTGAGAATTGTGGAATATATTGATATCCTAAGATGTGTCAAGTGTCAACAGTTGGAGGCATAGGATATATGCGTGCAATAATGCGTTTAAATGTGCAAGTTGTGGTTTAGACCATGATACCAGGCTCTGTGATGTTGAGGAGTTTAATTGTATAATTGCAGCCTTGAAAATAAAGAACAGGAACAATTTAAACACAGATCCGATTTGGGCTTATGTCCAGTCTATAGGAAATTCAAAATCAAGTTGATTCAACAATACAGGGGCAAGAACGCAAACAGTGATAAATCTTCATAGTGTGGCTTCTGTTTCGTTTATCTTGTTACTTGTCCTTCTGTCTTAGTATACCTGTATATCTATCTTAATTTGTTTGGTCATCTTATAGTGATCTTGGTTTTAACTGTGTCGCTATTATTTTTTATTCCCATAATGATTTTTATCAGCCGGTTTAAAATAAAATGGTTTTTAACCATTCTTTTTTACTTAGTACTGTAATATTATTTTATCTCTTCTGATTTTAATTTGAATAGACCAGCTGTACATTTAACACTTTCTAATAAGGTTAAAAAGTGTTTATGATTTCGGTTTCTCTGTCTGTCTGCCCGTCCGTGCTCTAACTTCCGTAAATAGGCATCGATTTCTACGAAATTTAAATATGTTATTCTTATCTAGTGTACCATGTACCCTATTAAAAATGGTATATGTAGCATTTATAGTTTTTCTACAGGTGCACTCAAAATATTCCAAATAAATTGCGCTCTAAGGGAAGTTTTTCTTTAAAGCGTGTCATCCTACTATACAGTTACGCTGATCCCTGACTTCAGGATAAAACTTTTTCCGCCATTACTGCAAAAAGATTACAAAGTTAAGACAAAAAGCCTAATAACTTCTTCACCGTTTGTAGGATCAGCTTGAAAATTTTCATAATTATGAATAAAAATATAGAAAAAAATCTGCGCTACTTTATAACTCTTAAAATCCACTCGTTCCCTCATTTTCCAGCGATTTTTCCCTTTTTTCAGCACCATTTTATTTCCGAGAGTAAAAAAAGTCAGTCATTTCCGTGCCAAACTATTTTTTCGGCAAATGTGCTTCCAAACTGTTGCCAATGCCTCTACAACGGGCTTTGACCTATAGTTTTAGAGAGATTCTGCTGTTTGAAATGAAATAAAATTGATATATGTTATTAAGGATTACTAGATGAAGCTTTCCACCGAAAGTAATGTCTATATAGTTAATAGTTTTACTACAGAAGTATCCAAAATAATTTCAATACAATACGGTCAGTGGCAGTATAGAGCAGGCATCTATTCAAAGCATATAATAATACTATCCTACAATATGATTAGCTAATAGTCCAACGACGATCGTGTGCCTCCTTTAGAATTAACGAAATAATTAACAGTAATCTAATAAAAACAATGTGATAATAACAAATTGTCCTCAATAGCTTATTTGCTGTTTGAGGACAAATACAAAAACACAGAAATTGGGGACTGTCCTCGAAAATTGTGGACGTATGGTCACCTTACGTATGGACCAGTGGTGTGTCGTTCCGAACGGGGCCGTCGTTATTAGCAACCGGGCCTGATTGTTCGTTGCCACCGGAAGAAATGACTGAATCATTGTGGCCTAATATTTACATTTGCGCTGTTCGATTGTATGCGATTTGGGATTATAAACGCTAATTTATTTTATAATTAAAAAACAATTTTGTTATAGTTTTGTCATAGTGATTTAATGACAAGGGGATTTAGATGTAGGTAATGTCGGTAATGATTTTTTGAAGATTGCGCCTTATTTTTATGGAAATAAATCAACAAAGAATTCGAACTTTCATTTCTGAAATTAAAGGTAAGTGTACACTTGTATAACTTATTTAGAAATTCTACAAATTTATAAGATATAAAGCATGTTTTGTGAATTAATATTCATATGTTATTTATAAATTATTTTAATCTGAAATCGTTTAACTTGGGTAGTTTATTATTCTAGTAAATAAACGTGCGTTGTAATACTACGTAGTTAGACATTTTTATCTGTTTAAATCTTTCAGTTGAAAATGTCATTTATCATTTATTATAAATGCACTAAATGTGTGATATTGGTTTCAGTGCAGAAGTACTGTAAAATATGTTATTAATTTTTGCACATGTTTATGTTGAAACATTAGTTAAAGTTAATATTTTGTATAAGCGTTATTTATGCTCAAATTCAAAGTTCCATTTAGATAATGGCTATAATAAAAAGTAATTAATTCAGGGATCGTTTGGTTTTAGTTTACTACAGTGTTTAGCGCAACCTGTGAAAAGGGATGTTGGAATTTTTCGAGTCCTAGAGCTGTTAGTTTATCTTAATTTGTATTCAACGGCCGTGGAGCAGTTTTTTTTTTAAAGCTACACCCCTAATATACAGCAATACATGGACGAAAATATTTGTTTTCAATCACCAGTTAATAATAACTTAAAAAGGAGGTATTGGAATATTAATGCTATTTCCTAGTATGGTTTTCAAAAATTTATTATTTTCTCTTTGGAGAAGAAAAAATATATGGAACTAACACTGAAAATTATAAATCATTTTCATTTCGAATGGTAAAATTTTCGATAAATTAACTCATTTGAACTAACCAAAATAAAAACAATTAACAAATGTGTTTGATCATACACTGTTACGTGATTCTTAATCCTTTTGGTATATTTTATCTCCCCTTTAAGTTCGTACTACTATTTATGGGACACCCTTTATTGTGTAATTTATTCTAAATGTTTCTCGTTAAATTAATTTACATTATTTTTCATGTAAATACCAAGGACATGCAGTGCACAGGTTGTACTTATAATTATAGCAAACATTCTTCTGATACCTACGCCTTACAAAAGATTAAAAATTAAATAGTATATCAGTATTTAAATTTTTTATACGTGAATTGTAAATATCAAATATTTTAAATTCTATTTCAGCTCCTCGTCATATATTCTGTTAATATATTAACCGAACAATATTTAATAAATGAAAATTTAATAACTATCAGTTAAATTTATTTTAAAAGTAATAATGTTTGTAACTGCTTTGAAAATGTGAAACTTAAACATTTAGTATAAAGAAATGCATAAAAATGTCTGTATCATTTGTGTATTCGTTTACTTTAATATATACTAAAAGTCAGCTTAATTTGTTCATGTATATTAAAAATCAAGCTAAAATAATGAATCATGAGAGTGAGCACTACTTTGTTTTCCCTTCAAATTACATGCATCTATTTACTTTAATGTCCACGTGTATCATAGTAAAGAAACTGTCAATGAGTTCGTACTTGAATTACTAACACAATCATGACTTAAAACTACATTAAATAACGTTTCAAAGCATCGGAAAGCTTAAAAATTGCTTGATGTATACGAGAAGACACGAGCATCCGTAGGCCTCTTTGAATGACTCATCAAAATACACGCGCAGGCCCGATACTAATAGCGAAGGCCCCGTTCCGACCGGAACGCGTCCGGAGGAACGGATCCGACTGTGAAACGGGTCCGAAGCGGATCCATTTCTAAAAATGGACCCGGTCCGGATCCGCTCCTTTCGGTCATTTGCATGGAGTTACAGATAAGGAGGACAAACGCCATGCTATTAAAATAGCGCAACTTCAGTTGAGGATGGGGATGGATTGATGAGGAGATTATCTGATGCTGAGGACATGCAGTGCACAGGTTGTACTTATAATTATAGCAAACACTCTTCTGATACCTACGCCTTACAAAAGATTAAAAGACTAGCTGCAATAGGTTCAAACAATATGTCAAGGAAACTTTCCATGAATTAGGAGTCGATCTATCGATTTTATTAATTATTTATAATTCGAAATTGAAAAAAATACAATAACGCTTTTAAAAATAAATAATAAAAGTTATGTATGCATATTTAAATAGTTTTTGTGGTAATCCTCAAAGTTTTTGTAGCTATTTAAACTGCATTTTTAAGATTAATAAATATTTTTTTTGTGCTTCATTACACCTCACCACCAACTTTTTTGTCACACTAGGAGAACTTCATAGTTTTATTTAATTATTTTTATAATTTCACTATTCCTGTTATATTGTTTAAAGAAGAGGTTATAAAAAATGCGAAATTTTGTTTTTTGTATTTCATGATAATAGCCCAAGTAACAAAAATATAATGCTGCTAATTTTTTTGCGGCTTGAGCACTTTGAGAATATTTTTCCTATATTACCTAGTGCCAAAGAAAGTTGATGGTGAGGTGTAAAGAAGAAGTACAAAAAAAAAAAAAATATTTATTTATCTTAAAAATGCAGTTTAAATAGCTACAAAAACCTTGAGGATTACCACAAAAACTATTTAAATATGTATACATAACTTTGATTATTTATTTTTGAAAGCGTTATTATATTTTATCTATTTCGTAATATAAATAAATAATTAATAAAATTGATACATCGCCTCCTAATTTATGGAAAAAGTTTTTTGGCAGCTATTGCCGGTAGATGGCAGCAACAGATAATCTCCTAATCAATCGATCTTATGCCCATCCTCAAGGTCCGTTTTCAGGGAAGGAATCCCATTGCCGATGTAGCTCCTTTCCAATCTAAGTCCATGGTCATTTGGATCTGGACCCGTTCGTTTCGTTCATCTGGATTCGAAATCAGTCATTTGGGTCCGGACCCGTTCCTTTCGTTCATCTGGTTCCGAAATCAGTCATTTCTGTCCGGATCGATTCATTTCGGTCATTCGGTTCCGAAGTCGGTCATCTTTATCGGTGTGACGTCATTTTTGCACCAACACATGACCATTCGGCTGTGTTGATGAGTATACCTGTAAGCTGATTGGCTGAAGTGCATGTTTTCCATCGACACGTGACTGAAATAGCCTCGCCCAGGGGCGTATTTAAGCAAAAATCATTGGGGGGGGGCGTATATAATGATTTTGCCGACTAACTTAAAAAAATTATATCTTTGAAAGTACGTTCTGTCTCTCTCATGTGTGTCTCTACTATATAAAGTTCAACATTATTAACCAATCGGGATCGAATTTTAGACTTGCGGAAAATATGAGTGCGTTTAAAGATGAATACATAAACACCAGCCCTTTCTTTGAGCTCCACTGTTGTAAAAATTCCGATGAAGTATCATGATATTAAAGAAAAATATGTATTTATTACTTCCTTGTACGTAGTATAAGGAAGTAATGTGATCCCGAAAAATTTTGGGGGCCAAATTTCGACTAAAAAACCGATTTTGACTACCTCTAAATTTAATTTTAAGAATTTTTTCGATGCATCTCATCGTAGGCTAGCATGCACGATCATATACGCCGGCGAAGTGTGACGTCAGAGCAATACGCCGGCGAAGTGTGACGTCAGAGCAATGGCGGCGGCACAAACAAACCTCCATCCATGTTAATTTCCCATAGGATTAAGAAATTTTAATTGTGTCTTTTTATTTTGTCCGATTTAAGGTTTTTGATACTCATATTCGGTAACGGGACGGTAATTATTCTTTGATTCATTAGCTAGAATTGTGAATTGTTTCTTGTAGGATTTGTAAATGACTAAAAAAAACTTGAATTTGCTTAAGCCTACCGTGCTTCAGATGTAAATAAACAAACGACATGGCGGCTGTTATGGCTGACTAACACACGCGGCTTCATTCAAAATATTGCTTATTTTCTTTTCTCTTTTCATAAAGTCAATTTTTGGTGTTTGCTGGCTACAGCGTATATCACATAAGATTATTAATTTTTTTTTTAATCGGGGTGTTACTTTACATTTGGGAGTAATTTATCGGACATTTTTTCTGTTTACTTTTTATGGTTAGTTTATAGTTTTTAAATTTGCTGGTGTGTTTATTTCTTTCGGTGTGTTTATTCATAAGGTCTTATTTGCTATTGTTGATTAAATCGTTTGTGTTTTAAAAGTTAGCGTTATTTTCAACTGCTATTCTGAGAGCCGTATTTTTGTAATTATATTTGCATTATCTTATCCAGAAAAGGTTGCAACTTGAACCCGCCCCCCCGTAACAAATCAAGTTTATAATATGAAAATTTGACTTATTTTGTAAATTGAAATGCATTAATGAAAGAATTGACCAAAAAATATTTTTCTTCCCCACTTTACAGGCATTTTTCTTTTCCTTCCCTGCATATGCTACTATTTATTAAAGCTAAGTGTTGAAAATTTGGTGGTTTTTGTTATTAACATGTGTAAATGTAATACTTGCTTCATAGCTTTTTTTTAATAATTATTGTGATACAAACCTGATAGTAAAATTTCCCTATTTATTTTTGCATCTTGTTTTATTAAAATACCGACTACTGTGCTTGGACATTGACATAAATGTGTAAGGGCTAATGTGGGCTAACCCCCATATGCAAGCTCTTTATAATGATCACTATTCCTAATGATTATCATTATATTCCATCATGATCATTAAACGGTATGCAAGCTCACAGAACGACAATAATTTTCTTTAACGTACCTGGAAAAACTGCTGAATTTATAACGACTGGTTCAGACCACTCATTATCCGTAGTAATCATCAATATTTGATTGTTTACAGTGAAGAAGAGGCTGTGTACTTTGGAGATCATGGACATTTGCAAACATTTTTACATTTGTAAGGTTCCAGGGACCCCTAACCCCCCCCCCCCCACACACACACATAGTTATGCCACTGCTTGGGTGACATGTCCTATGTGACTTCTTTTGAGTTCTGCATGCAGTGTGTTGCTATTATTTTGCACTGTGAATTTATAAATTGTATTCCCTTCTCTATCCGAAATTATCAGATTAGTTAGCATAAGCTGTATGTCATGCAGATACAAGGTTTATTTATTCACCATTTATTTCATATCCCTGCCCTCCGAAAATTTTTCCTGTTTGTGCTCTTGAAGTGACAGTTTGTTTACATTTTTAGTTTCCTTTACTTTTGTAGTCTGTTTTTTTTAGGAATGTGATCGATTATTTTCTTATGCCTAATGAGTGCTTGTACAATTTTGCTGTACATTTGAAGCAGCAGCATTGTACTTGTACTTTTTCGGCTTGTAAAATAGGATGAAGTTATCTGCCCAGTTTTACATGCTGCAAGAGTAAAAGAAATCTGCAGATAAGTGGTGAAGACAGACGGCAATGTGATCCCTTTGTGTGAGTATCATGATTAATTAAAACAAATTTATTAATGTATTTTATGTATTTGTAATTAAAAAAATGAAAACATTCCAACAAGTTTTAATTTCTTAAAAGTCCCTTAGAGAAATTCCAAAAACAATGATCACTATTGTCCAATTACTGATTGTCGACTATGCATGTATGTTTAATGACATACATGCATAGTCGACAATCAGTGTTCATCCTCAGGGCCTGATTAACACTTTCTGATACTATAGGCCTGCTGTTATTTTGCGTCCCCCCCCTCCCACCTATTCCTATCCTATTCCACAAGTATAAATAATAAATATTGTAGTTTTGAAGCCCCATGACTTTTTTTACTATATGCCCGGGCCTCATGGGCCTATTCGGTAATCAGGTTCTGTTCATCCTAGGTGTTTTTCAAAGGGCACTGCGGACTGCCCGCCCTTTAAAGCAAAAACCCTGCCCTACTTGCACTTTGAAAAAAAAATCGTCACTGTTTAGCCACTCAAAAACAGCACCCTACCTGCTGCTCTTCTTGCCCCAATTTCATTCATAGTGCCATCCTCTCCTCTCTGTGTACATTTATTGCATTGCAGCATCCCTTTCCTTTTTGTTGACATTAGTCAGCACCTTACAGATTCTTATATTCATATAGTGCCTCTTTATATTCTGACATGCCCTTGAAAGCTTAAATTGCCCTTTTTTAAGGACTAGCACCTTGCCCCTTTTTCATCCTAGAATGATCTCTGCGACAAAAAAATGTAAACCTGGCATGAAGACCTATTCATTTTGTCAAACAGAGCAAACCACCTCATCCCTCCTTTTTATAGAACCAACCTACTATTCATTAAAACAGATATACAATTCTGTTCATAGCCAAATTGATACACACTTTTATTTTCGTTGAAGTAATGGAACAGCTTTAGTATTGCCCACCCGGCATTTTTTGGCACCATTTGTTTTTTGCCAAACTGGTGCCAAATACCGTGTTTTGTAAAAGGTTTACCTTTCAAACTCTTGATGAAACTCTCGAGTTCCAGAATAGTGGCTATCTTTTTTCTAGACATAAAAACATATCGCACTTTTATCCACAGTTACTACGATATTATTATCCAAGAGCATGTAAAAGTAAATGCATGTTATTTACCATAGCTTCTTTTTTTTTTTACATTTTGCCAATTTTAAAATTATCACTTTTTTTCCCCTACAGAAACCTTTTTATAATAACAATACAAACTAAAATATAAGCAGAACAGAAAACTTCAGAAAAGTCAGCATAAAACTCCCTAAGCCTTATAATTAAAATTCTCCCAATTGATATCGCTTATTATCTCCATAGTCATTGCACAAATAAATTTTCCTATCGTAAAAGGTGTATTCAAAAAACTTTACCACTTAAATTCTCAATGCAACTCCGGGCTTGAAAATGGCAGCCATCTTGTTTCTAATCACAAAATCGTTGACAGTAACATTTAAACATAATTCCTCGTATACTCATACATGACATATCTATTGGCAACTCCGCACTTTCCCCAAAACTTGAAAACTCAAACTTAAAATGCCTAAGTCAAAAAAGCTTACCTTTTAACTTTTTGGTGCAAGTCCAGATTACAAAATGGTGGGCATCTTGTTTCTAAACACAACACCGTTGCCAATAACAACATATTTAAACATAATTCCATGTGAACTCATACATAAAATATCTATTTGTAACTCTTGGCTTTTCCAAGCTCTTTCACTAATTTGAAAAATCAAAACTTCTACTCTTTATGTTCCTTTAAAAGGCATTATCAGTGTCCATTTTAATACAATAATATATGTGTATTAAGGAAACTTACATAGTAAAACAGACAGTAAATTTGTACTTATATTGAAGTGTGTATTTGTAAGGTTGTTTTTTAATTAAAATATAGTGTGCATGTGAAATCAGAACAGGAATGAAATGTTATATAATGAAATGTACGTAGTATAGTACAAGCATGCATCTCAAGAATGAATGCAGGTTCAGGAAACCATCCTGTATTGTATTGGTTGCTGCATTACTTTAGTACTGAGAAATATAAAACTAATTCATTATACATTGTTTATGTGGGATTTAATATCAGATATATTAATTCTAGATTTTTTTAAAGTAAAATGAAATATATATTTAAAGCAAAAATGAATAACTATAAAGAAAATTATTAAATAAATAGTAGTTCTCTGCAGTAAGTTGGCCTGCAAAGGGTTTACTGACTTATATTCTAACTAGAAAATATAACTATGGCTTGAAAAACAAAGGTAAAAAACAATTAAAAAATTCTTAAATTTAAAAAGTAATAGAAAACAGCCAATCAAAAACAACATAGTTTTCAAGTCATAAAACGAATTAGGAGCCTTTTATAAATGCCAGCAGAAAAAGATAGTACTGCATTAAAGTTGAAGTTATTTTTACATTTTAATTAATTAATTAATTATTATTTTGTAATGAAAGTTTTCTTTTAGACTAAAATTACTCTGTTTTGAAATAAAACTATAAAATTTAAATCCAAAAGTGTTATACTATAAAAAAAATTTAATAACCCCCCCCCAAAAAAAACACAATAAAACCCACCTGGGATGGTTTTTATTTTAAAAAAAACGGGTTTTTTAAAACCCTGGGGAATAGGGGGTTCACTCCCCCCGCCCATGAGGAATTTTTTGCCATGCAAAATGTATATTCTTCACTCCGTTTTCACACACACATATTCATGTATGTGTTTTTCAGAGTTGGGCAGTATTACTAATACATGTATTTTGAAAATACATTTGCATCTTGTATTTTGTATTTTCACTTGTAAAAAAACAAAGTATTTTGAGAATGTATTTTAAAATATATTTTCATTGTATTTTGTATTTTCAAAATACAAAAAATTACATTTATATTCTGACATTAAATTAATCGTAACACCACAGATTGCTCAGATAGCATGTGCAAATGAAAATCATAAAATTGCTGACTTTCACCCCCCCTCCCCCCCCACCCCCTCTCTTGATGCAATTTATGAGCCGCAAAAGAATTACAGGCAGTATTGTCACTGAAGAAGTGTTAGGATCTCTCGTGATCTTTAAATTTAACTAAACAGGAAAGGGAAAGAAAAGGATTTCATACTCCTGTTCAAAACACAAACAGTATATTTGTCTAGGAATGTTTCTAGATTCCCACTGTATATGAAACCAAAAGTAGTAAAAATATTTTTAGGTAGTATTTATTAAATTCTTTAAGGGAATTTTCGAAATGTGTTGCTAAGTTCTAGAAAAATAAGGCTGCTAGTATTTCTCTAGTAGTATAATGGATTCTTGGTTACTGTGGTTAAGAGACAAAGATACGTGAAGGCTGTTAGCCGTGGGGGGGGATGCCTTGGGCAGGGAACTTAAGGGGTTTTAAGGCGAATTCGAGTTACATATGGAGTGAAACACACCACATTCCAGATCATTAGAGCGACAGCTTCCCGTAATAGGATGGGGTGAATACAATTTCCATTCTAGCTGATTCTGAAACCTTTTGCGCAAATCTTAATTAAAAATGTTTCCAGATTTTGTCTGTAGATGGAAATGAAAATGTTAAGGAGCAGTGTCAGTTATGGAAGCTGAAAATTTAGATAATATGCAAAATATTTAAATTTACGATAAATTCTAAAACTCACTGAAAGACAAAACTTTAATTGTTTTAGGTTGTGATTTAGCTAAATATGTATATTTAAACGCTCAACTGAGACCAACAAGTAATAAATATTATACGTAGAGGTTTATTTTAGGCACTGAGACTTTTGGAAATTAGAGTATTCATAAACGATTTTGAAACAAACGACTATTCATTGCTCACAATCTGAAATTGTATATTTTCATTGCGTTTTGAGTATTAATGCAATTTCTCAGAAATAGTCTGTTTCGGATCTTATTGCTATATCTGTAAAATTTTGAAAGGCAACGTTTTAAAAAAACAAACAGCGCCTCTTCCTTAACACAACTATTGAAATTGCTTTTGTTATTCTTGTTAAAATGTATTTAAGTAAAATAGGAGATCTTTGGTGGAAAATTTAGCTTCTTCTCAATTAAAATGCTTTAAAAATTGTACTTCTATTTTGTTTGCATATCTTTTATTTCAAGAAGTATTTTGTGTTTTGTATTTTAATGTTTGAAACAATGCATTTTGTACTTTGTATCGAAAATACATTTTCGGTATATTTTGCCCAACACTGGCGAGTAGCAATAGTCGTACCCCCCCCCCCTAAAAAATTTCTGGCTACGCCACTGCCACGGGCAGTTATAATTTGAGGCAAAGTATATTTATCGGAAAGAAGTAAAAGGGATTTTGGAAGCGAGTTTTATTCCTTATTTTTCAATAGTAATAATTATTAATTTGAAACAATGTATTTAAGCTGATTGAAATTGTTGAAAAAAGGATTTTGAAAAAATTTAAAGGAAAGAATAATGTATTAATGTTCTTTTTATTTGTATATTTAGTATTAAGTTAATGTATATAAATATTTAAAAAAAAATTTTTTAAATGACATATTTACTATAAAATAAAATTACTTTCATATACGCTCAAACTCCGAGAGTGATAATTATT
This sequence comes from Cheiracanthium punctorium, assembly GCA_038373885.1. Taxonomy (NCBI): domain Eukaryota; kingdom Metazoa; phylum Arthropoda; class Arachnida; order Araneae; family Cheiracanthiidae; genus Cheiracanthium; species Cheiracanthium punctorium. The sequence continues at coordinate 120,606 of JAWZYV010012734.1, read as the reverse complement.
AAATGAAATTACCGTGTTTACTCGCGTAATAGTCGCACTTTTTTGCCAATTATTCATGATGAAAAGCTAGGTGCAACTATTATGCGGTGAAATCTACTACATAATATTCTCGAGTGCTAAAACACATTACTGGTATTATAATAAAGTTACTAATAAATGTGCCCACATTATCCGCGGCGTATTAGATAATCTTTTCGTCACGTCAGTAGCACACAAAAAAGAGGCATTTATCTTTTTATAGTAATATTTGTATAGACATAAATGAAGGGGTCAAATACGTGACAGCGACTTTCGAGCGGGAAAACATTTTGACGATTTCTCCTGCTTCAAAACGGGCATTCGACTAGTGAGGGCGACTATTATTTACGCGAGTAAACACGGTTTAGATTTAATGTTAAAATGTTTGTCTTTTTCACATTGCCAACATCTCTTCTTACCTTTTCTGTTAATGTAATAGAATTTACTTTATTAGTCTGTTAGTTAAAATGTGCGTGTTTAATAGGGTAATAGGCATATTCATAGAGACTGTAAAAAGCAATGAGTTAGTATTTATATTCTTCGGGAGGTAGTGACTTGTTTGGCTGACTTGCTAAAAACCTCTTTGTAATGTGTATTCACATTAAATCTGGAAAAAATCGCCCCAAACTCCGATCGTTAGATCGACAGGCCAACCCTGGATCTTCAAACTTAGCCATCTACCTAGTTCAGTGTCTCATTAATCGGCGATGACGGGGAGTCAGTTAGAATTTATGTAGTGAGCTGAAGTTCTGCTGATTCAGAAGAAAAATTAATGTTTCATTATACCTATTTTTATAAATTAAAGAGATGATTGAATCGAAACTGTTCTAATATAGTTTTCCTTGTATAGGGCTCACTGTAAATTAAAATAAAAGTTTCAAACTTGAAAAAAAAGTTTAATATGATATATTTGAATAATTTATCATTGTTTAGGAGAAAAAGTCAAATCTGATGTGTCCAACACATGACTTCCTTGCACGTCCATTAAATCAAAAATGTTTTCTACGCACTTCCTCTAAACTTATTTGTTTGAAAGAGATAAAATATCAATAATAGTAAGGTTTAGCAATTTCTAGCCAAATATTTCGATATCGCCAAGCTGAGTTCAATTTGAAAGATTTCCTTCTGACACTTTATTTGGCGATATTACACCAAAAGCCGACAAACTTGAGATAGTTTGCGAGATTTTGGGGATAGCCAAAGTAGTCATTGACCACAGACTTTCAATGAATTGAATGCATCCACACACCTTAATGTATTTAAAGTCAATTGGCTCACCCTGTAAATAAATTCCCAGTCGATTGCTGTCAAAAAACATATTGAAAACAGTTAGATATTATAATATAGTTCTAAATACAAAAGTTCAAAATTCTACGGATTAAAGTTTTAGAGTTATACAAAATACGAAATAATTTTTTGCGCCAAATTTGGCGATATTTCGACGAAACTCGTCAATGTCGACGACATTTGGCGAGATTTTAAGCATGGACCAACAATGACAGATTATCGCCAAATTTGGCGATATTTCGCCAAAACTCGCCAAGAACGATGACAAATGGCGATACTTTGGGCATGGACCAAATGACTGACTATCGCCAAATTTGGCGACATTTCGGCAAAACTCCCCGAGGTCGAGGACAGACGGCGAGATTTTGGGCAAGTACCAAACAATGACTGTCAATTGTATTATATTGAAGATGTCCATAGATATTAAAGTACTGAAATTCTTTTCGGTGGTCCTGTAAATAAACTCTCCAGTAGATTGGAACCAAAAATCGAGATGCACAACTAGATGTTACAACAATCTTATGTATGAAATTTCATAATAGTTTTTGAGATTTGAGAGTTAAATATGCACACACGTACACCAAAAGTCGCCAAGCTTGGCGATTTTTGGCATACTTCTTGAGGGAGGCACGTGACCAGAGCCGGCCCAAGGGGGGTGCGAATGTAGGCGATCGCCTAAGGCCCCGCGCTTATAGAGGCCCCGCTCCTGGGCTATTTTATTGCTATCTCATAAGACATGATAGAGAAGAGGCCCCGCTCTTGCGCTTCGCCTGGGGCCCCGCACGCCCCTCGGGCCGTCTCTGACGTGACCGTGGTCGGACCATTACCTAACCTATGTGGTAGGACGGTATTGTGCTTGAAATGGATGAATGCCCCTAAAATTGCCATTGACCGTTATGTATTGGAAATCTTTTGAGTGTTCCTGTAGCAGAACTGTAAATGGTAAAGACACTTTTTTTAAGGGAGAAATTCATTTTCTAACTCCTTACAGCATATATCACTTCTGAGTCGTTTGAAATAGCCCAATACCTCTAAAAAACGCTTTGATGAATTTCGGCCCATAGAGCGTAATGTATTTCGAATGTTTTGGGCGGTCCTGTAGATAAACTATCCAGTCGAATGGAACCGAAAGGGGAGGTGCACAACTAGATGTTACAGCAATCCTAAATATAAAGTTTCAACATTCTAAGCCTAATAGTTTTTGAGATATGCGAGTTTAATGAATTTCGGCCCATAGAGCATAATGTATTTCGAATGTTTTGGGCTGTCCTGTAGATAAACTATCCAGTCGAATGGAACCCAAAGGGGAGGTGCACAACTAGATGTTACAACCAAATAAAATATGAAGTTTCGACATTCTACATCTAATAGTTTAAGAGTTAGGCGAGTTTAATGAATTTCGGCCCATACAGCGTAATGTATTTCGAATCTTTTGGGCGGTCCTGTACATAAACTATTCATTCGATTGCGACCAAAAGGGGAGGTGCACAACTAGATCATAGAACAATCCTAAATATAAAATCTCAACACTCTACGACCAATAGTTTTTGAGATATGCGAGTTACATACATATGTACGTACGTACGTACGTTTAGACGGCATGGAAAAACTGACCACAATAGACTCGCCGCTGGTCAAAATGAGTTACAGACGCCTTATACTACGTACAAGGAAGTAAAAAGGGATGTAAAATATATTGTTGCGAAATAATAACTTAATTTGCTCTCTTATTGCATGCGCCACCGTGAAACTAGTTTTACAGGCATAATAGCGAAGTCCTCAGATAATGGTAAACCTGTGGAAGTAACCCTGTAGCCTTGGCGACAAACTTGGCGTCTTGGCGACGGATCTGGCGACAAATGGTGGCTTCTAGAATATTCATGTCTCGAGACGATATTTCAATTTGATATGATTGTTCCAGAAATTTCTCGGCAATTCTGGTGACGTCATCATCTCTATAAAAGCGCTAGGATTTCTCTCCGGAGAGTTCAGTTGAGTGACTCTGAAGCGCACGGTTGATTCTGTGATATGAATAGCGTTATTGTTGTGCTTATTTTATGATTTTAGTTCGTGCATGTTAATGTTTCTTGTATTATTTTGAGCTGCGAGCTGTGGTGTAAAGTGTTATTTTTTTGCTTACTGTGCTCATTGGACTGCTTTAAAATACACCCACTTGGCGATTTTCGTAACAATATGAAATAGAATTTTTTTATATAATTAAATTTTATATATTTTTTTAATAGAATTTTTTTTAATTAGTTCAAATAGCGTGTTTCGCTATTTGAACATTCAAATAGCGAAACACGTACATTTATGATGTACAGCTGCGGAAAAAAAAGGTCCCACTTGCTCTTTATTTCGCCGTCGTTCGTCGTACAGTAAAGTTATATATATCATTCGTTTGCAAATAACGCGTACTTTAATTTACTATTAATTTAACTTTCATGAGGAGCCGTCTTCATATTTAATTCTGCATCAACTTCGTTTTTCTCAATGGCAACCCCCATATTTTGACTTTATTAAACGAAGGAAAACCTTCAAATTACCCTAAATATAAATTTTCACCAATTTTCTACGATAATTTCCGGAGATATTTCGAATTAATTTTTGCGCGTTTTTAAGGGACTTTCTGCAAATTGAAAAACGCTATTTGTAGGTTCCGAACTTTTCGCCTTTCATTAATTTCGCTCGCGAGAGTTAAAAGAAATTAATATTTTTTTCAAGGAAAATATTGTTTCCATCTCTCTTAAAGATTTTTGTACTGAGAATATCAAAGGTAGAATAGAATATTTATTCAGTCTGTGGTCCAAATGACCCGTGAGTTCATAACTTCCTTGGTTCGTACACATGATTTAAGGGGAAAATGCATAATGATTGCTCAGGATTATGAATCTTTGTAATTTTGAAATTGTTATTGAGTATTTCTGTTGATGGTTCTCTTAGACAGGTGAACTGTTGGCAGGAGTTAGAGGCTGTTCTCTGCTCTTCTGACTACAATCTTGAATATTACTCAGATATGGTCAAACTTGAAGAATGATTTCCTGATAGAAAATTTATTTGTTTGAATTTCATGTAAAAAACGCAATTACTTTTTTGCCGACCCAATATTATCACTGTGTTTTTTATTTCACTTTCTTCATTTAATACTATATCGTCTGCAATGTGCAATATTCTTAAGACTTTTGGCGATATTTTAATTTATAGTTAGATGAAAATTTAGACAGAAAAACGTGATTTTGAATGTTTGATAAAGTTTGGGGAAGTCCAAAGACCTAATGTTTCCGATATTAAAATAGGTCACATTCACGCCTGGAAAGTTGAGGATATTAGTTTTTCAGAAATAGGACGTTGCATTAGAAGACATACATCTACTGTATCTAATTCTATAGCTGGAAAATATTTTATTTGGGGGAATATGGCAGCAGACGCAACAATACACGCTTTATAGAATCCCTATCAAACTGTAAAAACCTCTAATTTATTTGCTTTCAAAATTTGATATTTTTATTACTGGTAACTTTTACTGTGTTTTTGCACAAAACAAATCTAATTTACGTTTATTTTATGCAATTTTTAAAAAATTTTCACGTAATAAATTTATATATGGTCCCTTAACTCATGAAAATAACACATTTTATTTAATATAAATTAAACTACTGAACGTAAAAATTTGAAATTTTGCACAGCCATGTAATATTAATTTCTGCATCTATTTCCATCGAAATTTGGCTAGGTCGCTATTCATAATTTTTTTGAATATTAATTTAATAATGCATAATTCATATTAATAATTTATTAAAAATCATAATAACATTAAATTATGTTTGGGTCGTTTAGTTCTAATATAACGAATAAAAATCAGCTTCTTACTACCAATATTATATGAGATATGAATTACGGCCGCTTTATCACCCGCACAAAATGATTTATGCTTTTAAAATAAAGCAGAAGTTCTAATTACAAAATCACATGCATTTGGAAAACATAAATAAGTATGGAAATTATGTTGATTTTACGCCAAATTAAAAAGCATAAATAAAGAAAAGTGTACTTACGTATTATACCGGCGATCCGCCAAGACGAGCGATTTTTTGCCGCGATAAATGCCGGGCACATGAAATTATTAATGGTTTTGAATACGATTGGCAACAGTTTGACAACTTATTTGACGAAAAAACAGTTTGGCGGGAATGACCGCCGGGATAGTAGATAAGTACCAAGAAAAGTCCAGATGTGTTTCTTAAAGTCCTACATTTCCAAATCCTACAAATAATATAAATGTGTACGTTTATGTGTTTGGATGTTTTTGACTGTCACAAAAATGGTTGGAAAAATTTGTAATGAAGATAGCTTATGCCCTGGATTAACATACAAGCAACCTTTCAAGCATATAGCATAAATAATTCTTTTACAAAGACACTAAAAATAATGCTAATGCATTGCGCTCTATGGAAATTTTGTAGCTACTAAACCGATTTTAAAACTTTCTTCACTGATTGAAATTCCTAGGCCTATAGGGTCCTAGACTTATATGGAGAATTCCTCTGTGTGGAATTTTCTAAGGGATCCTAGCCCGTATTTTCGCGAGGTTTTTGAAAAAAAAAACACGGAAAACTGCGAGCGGCTAGGTCGACAGGCGCGACCGGGGTTTGAACTTGGCACCTCCCGTCTTCCGGTTTTGAGAGCAGAACCTCTTAGACACTCCCTAGTAGCACAATTAGTCCAAACAACGTTTAAAACACATTTTTTAGCGTCAATAAACGTGTTTCCAACGTAATTTAAACGTTTTTTGAACTAGTTGTGCTACTAGGGCTGGTGGGACCCTGAGTGTTATAGGCTATCTTTTATGCATATATCACAAATAGTTCTTTTACAGGGATACTCATAAGAATTACATTACGCTCTATGTGTATCTCTGTAAGTACGGAACCGATTCCAAAACTTTTTTCACTGATAGTAAGCTACACTATTCTTGAGTATTATAGGCTAAAATTCATGCATGTAGCGCAAATAGTTCCATTACAGGAACACTCAAAATAATTCTAATACATTACGCTCTATGGGTATCTCTGTAACTATAGAACCGATTCTAAAACTTTTTCGCTAATAGAAATCTGCACTATTCCTGATTAACATAGGCTAAAATTCATGCATATAGCATAAATATTTCTTTTACAAGAACACTCAAAACAGTTCGCAAATACTATCGTAACTGTCTCTATTCGCCAAATGCCTGAAAAAAATCTAAATTTAGTAATTTTGCATACTCTGTTATTTTAAATGAAGTATACTACCATGCATTATACTTCATTTAAAATAAGTAAAAAGCAAATAATATTTAAATGCAGTTTCTTTAGTCGCAAACATATTTGTTATTCACACATGCTTCGTTTCTCTCGGGACCTAATTCTAAAGCCGTCGCGGACGAAGTCGCGGGTAGCCGCTAGTCTTTTATAAATAGAATAATTGCTACATTAGCAAATTTATGTAATTTATAATATTTTAAAAAATATATTTACATGAAGGAATTTTCTGTGCATTAAAATTTTTGCATATGCCTTCATATATATAAATGTATATATAATTGTTAAATTATACATATTTTGGAACAGCTGATCTGCTAAAAGTACAGGAATTGCGATTTTCAACTGATTATAGTGGGAGTGGGATCATTTCATTGAAGACACCAAACTACAACAGACCCCCTCTTGCCCAGAACCACCGCAAAACCCTGCTGCCATGTCTTTCTCCAGAAGTGAGAAGAGCTTCCCGGAAGGCACATTCCTTTGAAATAGTTTCAGTTTGTTGATGGGTCAGATCAGTGACCAGTAACGGACGAATACAATTTTGTAAGGGAGGAGGAGAGGTTAGTCGGAGGGCACAGAAGCTTGGGTTACGTGAGGCGTAATCAAAGAATGCCTTGGTCTAAATTCTATAAAAATATTGTCCTAGGAGGAGGGGAGAGGGGTGTTAACATGTTTTTCCTCCCCCCCCCCATTGCCAAAAAATCTTTAACATACAGTCCATATATTTTTCATTTTATACATAATCTATAAGGTGAGCGCCCTCAGGGGGAAGACCTTCTTTAGGTTTTCACGGGTGTCGCAATCCCGGGGCCCCAGCGATCTTTCGCTCCTCTACTTTCTACCCTCCTCTCAGCTTCTGCTGTTTCCTTTCACCTCTCCCTCGGTGTGGTTTCTTCTCTGGAAGTGAGGGCCCCCCTTCAGAAGCTGTGGCCACTCTGTGCCATCAGCTTCTATTGGCGGAAAACTGCCCACGTGTTTGCCGTGCGTGGAGACCCGTGTCCCCGGAAATGGGGATCCTGGTAATTGAGGGGTCTTCTCCAACACATTACTTTGGCCTCGGCTTCGGGTAAACGGGAGGTACACAGCGTTCCCCTGTGTATCAATCGGCTGGTGGTACTGATTTCGATCAACTGCTAGGGATCAAGCAATCGGTCATCTACTGGGCACGTCGTTAAGGGTGGATGCTGCCTAAGGGATGCACTGTGCGCGTATAGACCCGACTAGCACTGGTGTGCAATTGCACACCCCCTCGTTGGGCTCCGTGGTGGGTGGTGCGGTCGGGTCCGAATCTCTATTCCTCCAACATGGATAAAAAAAATTCTTCATCTCTCGTCAACGTTCCGCTACCTATTACCAATGATAACACGGATCCTCAAATTTCAAACACTAATGCTCGATTCTTCATTATACACTGTATTGAAGGAGGCTTTAACGAAACATCGCCATTCCTTATACACAAATGCATTGCAGCCAATGTAGGTGAAGTAAAAAAAGTAAAAAAACTAAGATCTGGAGACCTTCTAGTAGAGGTGTCCAACAATAGACAAGCGTCAAAAATCAAGAAAATAACGAACTTTGGGCCAAAATCTGTTACAGTGTCCCCTCATACATCCCTAAACACATCAAGAGGAGTTATATCAGAACCCGACCTTGTACACTGCTCTGAAGCCGAACTATTAGAAAACCTGAGTGAGGACAGCGTGTGCGCTGTCCGTCGAATCACTATTCGTCGCAATAGCCAACTTATTAATACAAAACACATTGTCTTAACCTTTCAGTCTCCCACTATTCCATCCCATATTAAAGCCGGCTATCTATTATGTCCCGTTAGACCATACGTACCAAATCCTATCCGTTGCTTCCAGTGTCAAAAGTTCGGTCATACTAAAACCTCCTGTCGTGGATCACCGGCCTGCGCTCGTTGTGGTGCCTCTGACCACGACAGTGCCACCTGCTCTGCAGTTGCAAAATGTGTAAACTGCAAACAGGAACATCCATCGTATTCAAAGTCATGCCCGAAATGGGCATTTGAAAAAGAAATTCAATCACTGCGGGCCTCTCAAAAACTCTCTTATCCTGAAGCCCGTAAAATAGTTGAAAGCCGTACCCCTAAACCTGGTCTGTCTTATGCCGCAGTGACAAAATCAACAAAATCCGTAGCAATTCAAACCGATCCACCGAAACCAATACCTGTTTCTTCTTTTACTTCAACTCCAATAGCTAAACCTGTTTCTAATAAGAATCACTCTAACATAGGAAACCACAAAAACACAACAAAGAAAAGTGCATCTGCAGGCCGGCCACAAATCAAAAAATCCTCAGCTTACAGGTCCAAATATAACAAATCCAGAATGAAAAACATCCCACCACAACGGCCCATTGATGATACTATCCTCCGCTTGTCTCCATCGGACTCTGACATTACAGACAGTGCAATGGATGATGATCTCATCCCTAGTACCCCACCTCAACCTTCGGGGATTAATAAGAAGTTATCAATTATCCCTAACACAACTTGATAATGGCTCTGCTGCTCTCCTGGAACTGCCACGGTTTCCTCAACAAAAAAGATGATCTCAAAATGCTGCTCTTTAATCATAATCCCGCATGTCTTGCTTTACAGGAAACTTTTCTCAAATCCAACCAAAATCCTACTATTCCCAGATATACTATCCTCCGAAAAGACCATGAGTTGAACGATAGGGCTTCAGGTGGTGTCGCCCTGTTAATTAACAATGCTTACCCTCATCAATCACTTAACATCAGCACAAGTCTACAAGCCATTGCTGCTCGTATACACCTCAAACAACTCACTACAATATGCAGCATATACCTACCTCCAAATGAAACCATCAACCTAATTTTACTCAATAACCTTATCCTGCAACTTCCACCTCCTTTCATCCTTCTTGGTGATTTCAACGGTCATAGTCCTTGGTGGGGTAGCAATGAAACTAACAATAGAGGTCAACAAATAGAAAAACTCATAACTGATCTTTCTCTCTGCATTATGAATAATGGGGACAGTACCTATTTCCATTACCCTACTAAAACCTTCCATGCCATAGATCTCGCAATCTGTTCTCCTCCAATGCTTCCTCTATACAATTTCTCTGTCTCTAGCGATCTACACAATAGTGATCATTTTCCTATTCTCCTCTCTCCTACGTATCAGAGTCCTCATCCAAATTTTACCATCTCCCGTTATTTCTATGATAAAGCAGATTGGCAAACCTTCACCTCACTTTCTACTATCTCTATGGATCTTATCAGCGGTACTATTGATGAGGTTGTCAATAAAATCACCTCTGTTATCATAAGCGCAGCAGATGCAAGTATCCCAAAATCGGGCAGCAGCCTCCGAAAATGTAAAAAACCGTGGTGGAACCAAAATTGCACCCTCGCCAAAAAGCAGCAAAAGAGGGCATGGAACCTTTTTCGGCGGTATCCCACCACCGAAAACTTTATCTGTTTTAAAAAAGCAAAAGCTTATGCTCGCAGAATCAGGCGTCTTTCTCAAAAAGAATCTTGGATCAAGTACGTCTCCAGCATTTCTACCTCCACAACCAGTAAGGAGCTATGGACAAAAACAAAAAGAGCCATGGGAATCTACAATAACCATGCTGTATCCTGCCTTTCCATGAATAACCGTATTATTTCAGATATAAAAGAAATAGCTAATACCATTGGACAAACCCTTGCTCTCACATCCTGCAGTCCTTCTTATTCAAATAGTTTCCTCCCCTATAAACAACAATCCGAAAAACATACTTTAAATTTTAAAACCTCAACCCACTTCTCATATAATAATTCAATTACCATCAATGAACTTATCCACTGCTTAAGACAAACCTCGAATACATCTCCTGGCCCTGATGGCATAGCCTATGTGATGCTTAAACATCTTTCCCATGACTCTTTGCTAACCCTTTTACAGTTATATAATAGAATCTGGCAGGAACACACTTTCCCTTCCTCGTGGAGAAATGCAATAGTTATTCCCTTCCCTAAACCTGGTAAAGATACAACGAATCCCCAAAACTATCGTCCCATAGCCCTTACTAGCTGCCTATGTAAACTCATGGAGAAAATAATCAATGCTCGCCTGGTTTACATTTTAGAAGCTGAGGGCCATATACACCCTTTCCAGAGTGGTTTCCGAAAAGGCAGATCCACAATTGATAATATTATATCCTTGGAGACCCAGATACGTAACGCCTTCTTACGGAAAAATCATCTAGTCTCTATATTTTTCGATATAGAGAAGGCTTATGACCGGACGTGGAGGTACGGCATTCTCAGGGATCTTCATAATTTAGGTCTCCGCGGCAACCTACCAATCTTTATTAAGAACTTCCTTTCCGTTCGGAATTTCAAGGTACGGTTACACGACACCATATCGGAAAACTTTGTACAAGAAGAAGGTGTACCCCAGGGATCCGTTCTTAGTGTTACCTTATTTTCCATAAAAATTAATGACATCCTCAACCAACTCTCTCCAACTGTTCATGGTAGTTTGTATGTAGATGACCTTCAGATCTCCTGTCAGGGAAAGGATATGCGCTTCATAGAGCGGCAATTGCAAAACACAATAAACCGTGTTTTAAAGTGGTGTAACATAAATGGCTTTAATATATCCACCGAAAAGACAGTCACTACACACTTTTGCAGGAGACGTGGGATCCATCCGGATCCTGAACTTTATCTGGGTCGACACAAAATAAATGTTACAGACTATACCAAATTCTTGGGCATATTTTTTGACAAGAAACTAACGTTTGCTAAACATGTCGCATACACCCGTAGCAAATGCGAAAAAAATCTTAATATCTTAAAGGTACTATCCAACACTTCTTGGGGGGCAGACCGGGACTCCCTTTTAAGGATCTATCGAGCTGTCATTCGCACGAAAATGGACTATGCCTGCTCTGTTTATGGGTCTGCATGCAGGTCTGTTTTAAAAAAACTTGACACTGTGCATCACACTGCACTACGTATTTGTTCCGGTGCTTTTAGGACCTCCCCTATACAGAGTTTATATATAACCTGTCATGAACCATCGCTCACGCACACCCGTCATCGACTTTCCATTAATACATATTATCGTATCCTTTCTCATGCCTCCCACCCTCTGCGGAATTCCTTTTTAGATCACCATCTGGATTGTTTTTATCAGAATCGAACTTCATGTACCCCTCCTCTAGAACTAAGGGTTCGCCGGAGTATCTCAGGCACTCAGCTTAATGAGGTTGATGTCCTGTATTGTTCCCCTTTTGAGATACCACCTTGGACCGCAACACAAATTTCTTATTTGCAACCCTTTAAAGGGTACAAAAAAGACAACACGGACACACACATTTATCAACAGTTGTTTCATCAACACAAGGACACTTACAAAAATTATGAGGACATTTATACTGATGGCTCCAAGTCTGCCAATCATGTAGGGTTTGCATACACTGACCAGACTCACAGCTGCAGTTATGGTCTTCCCCAGTTCTGTTCAATTTTTACGGCTGAACTCCTAGCCATTTATGAATGCCTTTCCTATATCAGCAGAAAGAATAAAAAACATTACATCCTATATTCAGATTCACAAAGTGTCCTAGAAAACCTTCAATCTGGTTCTGTGACCCATAGCTATGTTGTCAAAGTCCTACAGCTGCATGCACAGCTGACAAATCGCGGTTTCCAAATTCTCTTCTGCTGGATTCCCAGTCACGTCGGAATTCCTGGCAATGAGGAAGCCGACTCATTAGCTAAAGGTGCAACCCTTCCTTACCCAGGCCCACTTCCCTATAATGACATAAGAGCTGTTGCCTCTTATGTGATCAAAAATTGCTGGATGAACGACTGGAACAGCCAAATTGACAACAAACTTCACAGCATACACCCGTCTCTTACCCAATGGTCCACTTTACCTTATCGCAAACAGGATGTTATTCTCACACGCTTACGGATCGGTCACACCAGACTAACTCATCAACACCTATTGTTAGGTGAACCTCCTCCTGAGTGTCTTCATTGTGGCACACAACTCACCATTTGCCATATTTTAACCTCTTGCACCGCTTTTAATCGTTTTTACCAAATACTTTTTAACTGTTCTGATCCCAAACTGGACGATATTTTGGGTGAAACCCCGCATCGAAATTTGTTTGCATTTCTTAGACGTACCAAAATCTTTTATTCAATGTGAAGTGTCCAATTTTATCTGACTGGTATCTGGATGGGAGCCCCCATCCAGATGCCTTTGTTTCAACTTTTATCCTCCATTAACACTTTTTATCTACCTTTAACACTATCGAATTTTACCTTTCACCATTTAGTCTTTACATTTTAGCTTTTACTAAGTTTTGTGACACCTTTTAACTGAATACATCATTTATGGTTTTCCACTCATTGTCTGGCGCAGTATGTCCTTTTTGGACCTTGTGCCATTAAACACAATCAAACCAAACCAAACCAAACTATAAGGTGAGCTGAAAAAACGCCACTTGGAAAAATAGGCCATGGTCTAGGGCCCCCAAAACTTTAGGGGGCAGTTGTTAAAATAGTTTAAGATATAGTATTCCATCAAATTTACTTGTGGTAAGAATGGATATCAAATAAAAAATGTTAATATCAGGAAAAAAAAAAAAAAAAAAAAAACCGGAAAGATAAAATCACGTCGAATGCACCCCCCCTCAAAATATTCATCCCCTCACCCTTAATTTCACAGTTTTTTATGAATATGAAAGCCAGGGGCGTAGCCAGAGGGGGGATGAGGGGCTGCTACCCCCCCGAAATGGGGCCCTTTACTTAGCTTACAATTGAACTTTAGCTTTAAATTTGATACCCAGACCACCCCGAAATAGAATCCTGGCTACGCCACTGATGAAAGCGCAAGTTTATATTTCGTGCGTCTACACCCCCCCCCCGCCCTTTTGCACTGTGAGCACTCAATTTTCTGCAAAAAAAATCTTTAACTACGCAGATCAATACAAGTGAATTAAATTTTATTTTATAATAAAATAATACTACTGGATTTTAACTAGTTTAGATTTTAAAGTATTTATAAATTTAAAAATAAATAAAGATAATTTTTTTCAGTTTAGTTTTATCCCTGGTCAATTTTTAATTACTTAAATTACCTTACATAAATAGTATCACATTCATGTTTTATTCACTTTCTCAGTAACATGAAAAGTTGAAAAAAATTGATAAGAAACTTTTGACATACTTTTAGAATATATTTTTAATTTTCCTATTAAGTACTTCGGCTTAGCTGTAAAATTAAAATCCGAAAATTGTTTTAGTGATGTGCATCCTTTTAAATGGTTTTTAAACATCTGCATTGTATTTAATTTATTTGACTTCATTTTAAATGCTACCGGATGTATCATCATACTTTTTAAATGTTTTCGTATTACTCTCCCCCCCCCCCGCCCACACACACACAAATAAATAAAGTTAAAAAAAAGTTTCTAAACTATTGTTTTCTTATAATTATTCCCGTTGTAATCAAAATACAACAGAACTTTACAGTGTAAAATAACCTGTACATATAATACGTGCTTTCTTGTAGATTAGGAATTAGGAATTAACAGAATTTCTTTTTGATTTTTACACAAACAAAACACTTTCTCTTTTAAATGATCAGTTAAAGAAATAATTAAATTCTTTACATAACTTAATTGATTAAATTCATTATAATTTATCAATTATTTCATTTGGTTGTTTTGTTGTACAAGAGTCAGAATTGATAATTCAGAATCGGCTCTACACATTCACCATGCACGTTCATCGTGTGTAAATGTTTTTATAAGAATCAACTGATAAGGTTTATTCTGATTCATGGTAATTTATCTTGTTGGTTTTTCGGTTTTAAATAATAATTATTAGAATAATGAATTATTTATAACTGTAACTCTACATATATCTATTTATTTCTGAAAATATTCAAGTTAAACCTGGTTACTGTTACTTTAAAGATGAAAATATATTAATAATATATATTTTCCAGAATTAAATTAGTCAATCAGAAATAACTTCTTTAAAAAAATTCTTTAAATCAAATGTTAGTGTAATATGTAATGTTTTTTAAAAAAAATTTCATTTCTAAATGCTATAAAAAGGAAGCCGGTTTTAAAGAAACCTTTTTAAAGGAAACTGGTCTAAAATTCTTTAAAACTCATTTCTTAGCATGTCAAATATTGGTTATAAATAACAGTGATTAAAATTAGTAGTTATGATTGAATAGTTTTAATAATAATACTTTTACTGTTATTAACATTGCATAGTATATTGCCCCTCACCAAATTTGATAAAACATATCTCTAAGCCTTTTTATAAGAAAGGCTGAAATTTTGTTCATCGCCTCTTTAATGCGTGGTTGCGCATTTTACTTGTTGGGAAATTTGGTAAGAGGGCTGTATAAAAAGTAAAAATTTGGTATGTATTTACATTTAAGTTCTGAAAATTTTATTCGATACCATAAAGTAACTTTGTTATTTATTCTGTCTGTGATCAATATTTAAGTGATCAATATTCTGTCTGTGATCAATATCTCAATCAAGAAGAAATCCCTAGGTCAGTGTTTATAGAAACCCTCTATAATAGGATTGGAAATAGTAATAATTTTTATTTAATACTAAAAATATTAAACTTTTTACTAAAAGTGTCAATTATCATGAAAGTTATTTTGATTTTGTGGTTAAGGCAGATCTTATTAGGGGATGCCTTGGATGGAGGACTTTTTGAGTGGTTCTAACGCGTATTCACGTTACACCCGGAGAAAACAGCCGCGCGGTAGCCAGAACCCTGGACTTACACACTTCAACCGTTTATCAAATTGTCATGAAATCAGTAAAAAGTAATTATACTATGACGTAAACGGTATTCGATTAAAGAAATGCTTTTAAAGCTTTATAAGATAAACTTACATAAAAAAATGCTTTCTCCTCATTATAAAACTATTAAATTTTTTATAGCAAGCTTTTAAAAAACATGCTGAAATACGCGAGAATAGCGATATACAAATTATGAAGGTAAATTATCAAATATTAAACTTCATATATGATTAAAAGGCAATAAGAAAAAAAGAATAACAATAAATCTAGTATAACAATTAATATAACTTAATGCAAACATGTGAGACTTATTTAATCAGTGGCTGTCCGTGGTCAAAACTATTAGTGCAGCCGGAAGCATGTGAGCCCCCCCTTCCTCCGGACAGGAAATGAAAATTTTTGTTATTGAATTCGAAAGCTGGCGGATTAAGCCCTCACCGAGGAAAAAAAAATTACATAAAAAATGTAAGAGATCCTATTTTACTTCCATAAAATGGACATAAATTTCAACCAGCCGCTCTTATCCTCAAAATTGCATTAATCCGTGTCTGATTCGAAGCTTCCTTAGAATTTTCTTTTGTAACGATAACTTGAGAAGAGAAAAAAAAAACAAACAAAAAAAAAAAAAAAAAAAAAAAAAACGTACTTATTTTTTATGAGTCAAATCAATCCTCCTTTCTTTTAAACTTGCGAATCGGTCAGTGATGCCCTCATAAAAAGGTGTTGTTTTAATTCAGATATCAATAATTTTAAAAGCTCTTTAAAATTTCCCATGTTTAAAGAATTTTCTCGCTCGCTATGTCCTCTAAATGCCAGTTCTTGCTTACTTAAAAACAATACTGCTTTGATGGGTAATTGACCATTCATAAGCGTCTATCCAGGCTTACCTTCTTGATAAATTCAGCAATATAAAGTCGAGAGTTTTCCGAACATATATTCTCCGTACCCCTCCCTCACTTCTCGAGCCAATCAGTCAGTCGAATTCACTGCAGCCGTCGTTTGAAAATCTTTGATCAGCTGTACTTAGCTACTAACTCCCTATGCCGGAGAGACTGCTTACAAACTCGTTGCCATGGCAACGGTGCTGCCAATTTTTTGATCGGCTATGAGGGCTGCACCGAGACCTCCAAGAGAGGAGAAAGATCCTTTCTCCTCTCTCGAAGGCCTCGGCTGTACCAAAACTCACAGTTGAATTGCAGGAAGATTAAAGGGCTTTTTTCTGAATGAGCGATCCGGCAGTTACTACAACACGTTGTTTTTTGTTTTAGATTTTTTTAAATTTATCATAGAAATTCCATAATTCTAATCTGAATTTAAGAAAGTTAGTAAAATAAATTATTTTTAAGTATGTGTTGATAATTTCAAGTGCAGCCCGGCTATACTTGCTGTATCCCACGAGCCGCCACTGCCGGAACAGTAATAATGAATCAAACTGTCAGCTTCCGTAGAGCCCCTTCGTCAGAGACCCACAGAATTCACCCTATTATAATTCTATGCAGAGACCAGCTTGGTTTTTCGAACTGCGGGGAGAATCTGACGAGTGACCGGGGGTAGGAAAGAATCGAGTCGACCAGTTGTATAGAACAGCAAATCCGGGTACCGCCAAACTTTAAAGATAAAGTCGCCAATATTGCAATCCCTCTACGCCTCCAATGTATGGAAACCCTGTAAAGAGAGAGGTTTAATTTGATATTTTGATTTTATTATTTCAATACTGCAATAGTTTAGCGATTTTAATCAAGGTATGAGATAAGCACTGTTTCTTTATGTTTGTTATGATTTAAACTAGTTCTTACTTTTCCTTAAGTAATCTTTTGCCAGAATGCTAAGATATATTTTAATTTTTTAATGTCTTTTTTATTTATGTTATTTTTTGTGAGGTATTGTCTTTAGAATATTATTTGTTTGCATTATTTAATTTATTCTAGTGAAAAGAGAAAGGGAAGGGTTGAGGGGGGCACAGCCCCCTCACATAAAAAGAAAAGTAATTAAATTTAAACTAGTTTTGCCATACCGACGAAATTTACATCGTTAAATCAAGTAGTTAGTTTAAAAAAATTGTATTGTTATTTCTGTAGGGATATTCTGTAAAGGATAATGTGCCAAAACCTGTTTAATTGCATAAATAGAAAGTTTAGAAAGCTTGACAAGAAGTTTTCAGCTCGTAACTTTTACTTCTGGTCTGTTCAAGGGAAATCCTCTTTTTTTTTGGGGGGGGGGGGAGGGCTTTGAGAATAGAAAAGGTTTCTCCGTTTGCTCCGGAACACAGTGGCGGCCCGTGGTCAAAACTGTTGGTGCAGCCGGAAGCATATGAGCTCCCCCCCCCCTTCCTCCCCCACAGGAATGGAAAATCTTTGTTACTGAATTTGAAAATTGGCGGATTAAGCCCTCACCGAGGAAAAAGAAATTACATAAAAAATGCAAGAGATCCTATTTTACTTCCATAAAATTTACATAAATTTCAAACAGCCGCTCTTATCCTCAAAATTGCATTAATCCGTGTCTGATTCGAAGTTTCCTTAGAATTTTCTTTTGTAACGATAACTTCAGAAGGAAAGAAAAAAAAAAGAAAACTTACTTATTTTTATAAGTCAAATCAATCCTCCTTTCTTTTAAACTTGCGAATCGGTCAGTGATGTCCTCATAAAAAGGCGTCGTTTTAATTCAGATATCAATAATTTTAAAAGCTCTTTAAAATTTCCCATGTTTAAAGAATTTTCTGGCTCGCCATATCCTCTAAATGCCAGTTCTTGCTTACTTAAAAACAATACTGCTTTGATGGGTAATTGTCCATTCATAAGCGTCTATTCAGGCTTACCTTCTTGATAAATTCAGCAATATAAAGTCCAGAGTTTGCCGAACATATATTCTCCTTACCCCCTCCCTCACTTCTCGAGCCAATCAGTGAGTCGCATTCAGAAGTGCTGTCGACGTTTCAAAATCTTACATGTCTTGAGTCTTAGCTGCGTACCCCCATTATAGCCTATGCCGGAGGAAATGCTTACGTAACCGTTGTCATGGCAACGGTGCTGCCAATTTTCTTATCAGCGCTCTGGGCTGAACCAAAGATTTTCCCAATTGAATTGCGGGAAGATTAAAGTGCTTTTTTTCTGAATGAGCGATCCGGCCACAATACGGTTTTTTTTTTAATTTACCGTAGGAATTCCATAATTCTAATCTGAATTTAGGAAAATTAGTAGAATAAATTATTTTAAAGTATGTGCTGATAATTTCAAGTGCAGCCCGGCTGTACTTGCTGTATCCCACGAGCCGCCACTGTATTTAATTATGAAAAGGGAAAACATTATTCATTTTTATTCACCAAATAAAACCCTTTTTGCATAAAATATTTTGTATTGCATTAAAAAATTAAAATAAATAAATAAATAAAAGTTTTAAAGGAACCCTATTATCCAAGAAGTACTTAAAACCAGTACAACAGATTGGAAATGAGAAATGTTGTTTACCAAGTGCTTAAAAAAGTAACGTTTAAATTAAACAACCGTGACAGTGGAAATTTCATTTAAATATTTTGCAAAGACGCAGACTAAAGTTTCTTTTTGAATTTTCAAGTGGAACGGTTAAAGGACCCGTCAAACAAAATTTTTAAAATGAAAAGATTTTGAGACGAAGTTGGAGGGGGAGGGGTACACGTGTCCCCCGATATACGCCTATCAGTGGCGGCCCGTGGTCAAAAAGTTAGTGCAACCGAAAACATATGCCCCCCCCCTTCCTCTGGACAGGAATAGAAAATCTTTGTTACTGAATTCGAAAGCTGGCGGATTAAGCCCTCCCCCAGAATTAAAAAAAAGAAAGAAATTACATAAAAAAATGCTCGTGTGATGGTGGTTAATCCATCCTATCCAGTACCATTCCAAACGCTCTTTTTTTATCTCAACGATTAAACACGGCCAACAAAACATTTTTTTTTTTAGTAAATTAAAACTGCCCCATAGCCACGAGAATAGTGCATATCATGATGAATGGAAGCTACGCGCATGCTGAGACGAACCTGCCTTTTTCTTATGAATGGACAATTTTGGTGTCGGTCTTACTTTCAGCGGTTGTCGTTTATCATCTTCTTTCCATGTGTTAAACGGAGTTTCAAGCAAGACGCGAATTGGATAATAACGGGGCTCCATGTTTCAAAACGGTTAAATCATAGATTCCAGTAACACATGGACACAGTAACAAATAATGCTAAAAACTTTCAACCTTCCCAGACAAAAAAAAAAAAAAAAAAAAAAAAAAAAAGAATGGGCTAGAACAGCGGTTCTCAACCTTTTAAACTCGTGCCCCTCTCCCAACAAAGGCTAACTTACAGTGGCGCTCCCCCCCCCTCACATTTTTCAGCATACATTGAGTTTTTTAATATTTAATAATGAACATTTTAAGCGAAAATGGATAATTTTTGAGTAAAAATGAGAATAAATAAGATGATTTTTTAAAAACATGCATCACTACTTGCTCTATAGTTTTTCTCGCCCCCCTCCTGCAAACGTTCTGCCGGGCGCGCGCCCCCCAGGTTGAGAAACTTAGTGCTAGGATTCTGGGCTAGAACATATATTCTGCGTCTTTATTCTCTCCCTCACTTTTCGTCCGAGTCAATCAGTTCGTCGAATTCACTAGTGCAGCAAAAGTCAGAAAACCTTTTTTTCAGCCGAGTCTTAGCTAAAACATCCTATGCTATCGTAAGCCGGAGAAAGTGCTTACGTAGTCGTTACCATGGTAACGGTACTGCCAATTCCTTAATCAGCGCTGAGTGCTGTACCAGCGACTTTCGCAGTTGAATTGCGGGAAGATTAAAGGGTTTTTTTTTATGAATGAGCGATCCGGCCGTTACTACAATACGTTTTTTTTTTTTTTTTTTTTTTTTTTTTTTTTTTTTTTTGAGATTTTTTTTAAATTTACTATAGGCATTCCATAATTCTAATCTGAATTTAAGAAAATTTATAGAATAAATTATTTTAAAGTATGTGCTGATAATTTCAAGTGCAGCCCGGCAGTACTTGCTGTATCCCACGAGCCAGCACTGACGCCTATGGTTCAAATGTATTACTTTCTTAGGAAAACCTAATAACAAGAGCCTTTTAAGGAAGGCGGAAGGCTTATCACTGCTCCCACACCTACTGAAATTTTGGAGGAACACATGAAAGATTTTTTGATGGGGGGGGAGGGCACATATTTAATTTAAGAGCAGAATATGGAGTTTTAAATTTTGAAACAAATGTTTGTTTAAAAGATTTTGAAAGGAAGTTGCGGGGCAGGGGGACACTTGCCCCCTTGTGCCCCTCCTGAC
This sequence comes from Cheiracanthium punctorium, assembly GCA_038373885.1. Taxonomy (NCBI): domain Eukaryota; kingdom Metazoa; phylum Arthropoda; class Arachnida; order Araneae; family Cheiracanthiidae; genus Cheiracanthium; species Cheiracanthium punctorium. The sequence continues at coordinate 99,865 of JAWZYV010012734.1, read as the reverse complement.
TATAGAGGTATGGTTCATATGTATTATACGCACAATACCTACGAATCTATAAAATAAAAGTGTTTTTAAATTTTCAAACAAATGTTTATTTAACAATTTTTTTGAGACGAAGTTGGGGGGTGCACGTGACCCCTTGTGCCCTTCCTCCCGACGCTTTTCCTATGGCTCATATGTTATATGCTTAGGAAAACCTAATAGCAATAGCTTTCTCAGTGGTTTACCACTCCCAGACTTGCTGAACTGAAAATTTAGCCCTTTACTCCAAAACAAAAGAAGTTTGGACAAAGATCCAATTACCTTTCTCGTGTACATTACAAAATAAAGAATGTCTATGTCCAATATTTAGTAAAAGTTAATCGTATGTTTTAAAAGTAATCGCTAAAGAAACGCTGAGAGAGCTGAGAGAAAAAAAAAAAGGCGCCAAAACACGGCTTTTTTTTTTTTTTTTTTTTCTCGGCTTGAAAAAATTGGCTGCATTCGTAAACGATAAACTCGTTGCACGAGTGCAACTCGTTTAGCGTTTACGAATGCGGCCATTGTTATCCATTCCTGGATACAGGGAGTTACAGATAAGGAGAACAAACGCCATGCTATCAAAATAGCCTAGCTTCAGTTAAGGTTGGAGATGGATTGATGAGGAGATTATCTGGTGCTACCATCTAGTGGCAATAGTTGCAAACAATAGTCAAGAGAATGTTCCATAAATTAGGAGTCGATTTATCGATTTTATTAATTATTTATATTTCGAAATTGAAGAAATATAATAACGCTTTTAAAAATAAATAATGAGAGTTATCTATGCATATTTAAATAGTTTTTGTGGTAATCCTCAAAGTTTTTGTGGTTATTTAAACTGCATTTTTAAAGTTAATAAATATTTTTTTTCTTTTAGTGTTTCATTACACCTCACCACCAACTTTTTTTTGACACTAGGAGAAGTTGATAGTTTTAATTAATTATTTTTATAATTTCACTATACCTGTTATATTATTTAAAGAAGAGGTTATAAAAAATGAGAAGTTTTGTTTTCTTATATTTCATGATAATAACACAAGTAACAAAAATATAATGCTGTTAATTTTTTTGCGGCTTGAGTATTTTGAGAATATTTTTCCTATACCCTGACAGCACACTTGCCCAATTTATGTCCATATCTGGACAAACTTGTCCAAAACATGTCTATGTCTATGATAAGATATCTCCTGGCCATCATTTTAGCGACATCTTTGGGAAGGTCCATAATATGCCTAGAATAAGACATGATTGGGGCATGTAACACCCCAATTAAGTCTTATTACGACAAAAACGGGAAAATCCATATTATGTCTGTTATATGACATGAATTGGACATCTAAACACCCCAACCATGTCTATTTTATGACATAAATGGGAAAATCTATCGGCGACATACTCTGATTAGCTCAATTTGTTTGATCATGCGCAGTAAAATTTTTGTATGCACGTTGTTTTTAATAATCTGTGGTGGTTGTGGTAGATAGTACCCATATATTTGAAGTTTCCTTGTCAGCTAATTATAACATTTTTATGCGCACTTCTTGCATATTGCTTGCCTAAATCACTGTTCTTTACAATACGGGGTAATGTACAACTTTTTGACTTAATGTGTATTTTAATAAAAAAATTAAGTCGACTCGTCAGGAATGGCGAAATGTTGAATAAGAAGTTAATGATGAATTATTCCTTATTGAAGCTGAATGTAATGTGAATGATAATGAATCAAAGCCTATTAATGCGCACGATTATAATTATACGGTACTATTTTCTTTTCATTGGAGCCCAGAAGATTAGCGGAGAGCCCTTGTTATTGTATGGTGATAGAGCTTTGTTTTACTAAAACTTTGTTTTAGAGATGGTAGCCTGTTGTGTTACTGATTGCACTAATACGTCAGATGTAAAGAAGCCTAGTGTCACTTTTCACAGGTTAAATAATTATTTTTAATATACTTTCATCACTTTATTATTTTTTTTTCACCTACTACAGTTGAACCTGTATGGCAGATTAGAGGTGGGGAAAACCGTTATTTTCAAAGAACAGTTGTTCACCGTTCCCGTTCTTTTTAAAGAACAATTCTTTTTCCTGTTCTTTTGAGAACAGGTTCTTTGATTTATGGTAGCTTTATTATGACTATTTTATTCAATTTAAAAATGAAAATATACGTTTTTTTAACATGTACTATTCTTTAGTACAATTGTAAAACCCGCAGTGGTCTGGGCACTAAACTCCGTTGCCATAAGAACACGAAAAGTGAAGCAGCATCCGGATTGGCCAGTGCTTGGGAGGGTCAACTTCCTCTCGGCTCGACTGCTGTAGGACCGTGTGCCCTAATGGGAGCTGGTGCACGTAAAATCCGTCGTGGCTTCAATGTCCTCCAAATTGCTAAACGATACCTCTGGGGTTGCCGATTTCAGGGGGTGGGTCCCTCCTCTGGAATTGGTTCAAAATTAGGGGATCCCAAGCTGAGTCGGAGTTCCTCCCACTGGGGCTCATTAAAATGGAAGCAGCCCCTTCCGCCCGTCGCCTGCCTATTTGAGGGATCTGGCACCGCCCCGCGGGTTGCCAGAGGGCATTAGCAACAACAACAACAATTGTAAAATTTTTTAAAAAACTTTGCAACCAACATTCTGGCTTTCTTCAATCAAGTATGTTAACAGTAATTTTTTGTAAAAATATTTTAATGGCAGCTGGCTTTTGACGACAGCTGGCTGTGCGTGGGCACAGCCAGCTGTCGTCAAAAAAAGGGTCTCTAGATCTGTGGCACGCGATGAACGTTTCGATCGTCCGCCCTCTTGCTAGTAATTAATTCGAGCGATGGCAACGGCCGCCCTTTTTTCAGCATTGGAAAATGGTTGCGCCTTAAAGGGTAAAAAAGTACATGCTCCAGCTTAAAAATTAAAGACTCCGTTTAAAAAGCTGTAAGTATCAGGCTCCAGATTAAAAATAATACGCGTGTATAAATATGTTGATTGCTTCGACTACGATTTAAGAAAATGAATACGACTTTGGCATATAAAATTACATGGCTTCCTACCAGGCCCATACCTAGAAAATAATTTCAGAGTCGGGGAGCATCGTATATCGGGATAAAATTTTCCGGATATATCCCCCACACCCAATTTCTGTCTAATTTAGCAAGATTAAATTTTTTTTTTATTACTGCACAAACATTTCGTTCATTTATACATCACTGCATTTCATACCCCTCACCATGGGCGCCGGCAGAATATTTCCCAGGGGGGGCAAAGACTACTCAAGGGGGCGGGAAAGACTACTTCAACGTATAGTTACCATGTTGGAAAGAGCAAAAAAGCAAAGGATAACACTGCATACAAAAATCCAGGGGGAGGGGGCATTGCCCCCCTTTGCCCTATGCTGCCGGCGCCCATGCCCCTCACCATCCCCACACAGAAAAAAATTTCTGGCTACGTCCCTGTATAAATACACCATGTACATATAATGTAATAAGTTCGGGGGAGCAGCGTCCGAACTCATAGGACACCCCAGTGGCGGATTAATGCATTTTTGTCGGGGGGGGGGCGGTAAGTTAGAGGATTGACATATACATCCATTTTTTGGAAGAAAAAATAGGATCTTTTACATTAATTTCTTTTTTCTCGGGGGGGGGCGGTCGCCCCCTCCGCCCCCCCTTTAATCCGCCCTTGCCCCCCCGTCTACGTACGGCCTTGCTTCTGACTCCAAGTCTACAACTTTGACCCTAGCTCAGAACTTAATTAAAGCAAAAGAACAGGGAACAGATTTAATGAAAGAACACCTTTCACCGAAGAACAGTTCTTTTAACCTGTTCAGCAAAAGAACGCTTTTACCCCGTTCCCGCTCTTAGCTCTCCGTTCTGAAAAAAGAACTCCAGCTTAGGAAAAGAACGCTGAACTAGGTGCAAAGAACTATGTGTTCCCGCTCACTGCTTGGAGAACTCTGATCAAAGAACATGTTCTTTTTCAGCCAATAGGAGAGGCTGCTCCGGAACAGGTTCTTTTTCAGCCAATAAGAGATGGCTAAGAGCGTATGAAGCGAAGGCGCGTTTTATATGGAGATAGTGTAATGCTTATATTATTGTTTGACGTTGATAAAATATTTTTTTTCGATTTGTTTGTGTTTCAGACTATCATTATTATTAAATTTTTTACTTTGATTCAAATTGAGTAGTTTGGCTGGAATAATAAAAATTGACGAATTGTAATCCTGTGAGTGCATTTCGTATTGAACATATAAGAAAGCTTCTTATTCTTTGCCCGGGTCCTCTTTAAAATTATGGCAGGTTGGGTTAAAAGTTCTATCCCCCCCCCCCCCCAGATAATCATCTTCGTTATCATTATTTCTCAAAATAACTAAGATTCCACAATTAGAATTTGATAAAGCTAAAATTGTGAACTTCTGTCCCCACCATCAGATACGTAGCCAATGTGGGGGAGGGGGGAGTCTGCCCCGCCAGAATTTAAATTTTTCTTAGCAAAAAAATATTAATCGTGCCTTTCAATGAGAAATTTCACCTTTAAGGCATTTTCCAAAATTTCTCTTTTCAACACGCTTGCCTGTCATAAAATTTTAAAGCGTCGGACCTTAATGAACTGAGAACATGTTTTTGCCGTGATCACTGAACAGGGTGTTCCCGTTCTTTCTTGAGAACAGGTTCAAAAGAACAGGGTGTTCATTCTTTCCCCATCTCTATGGCAGATGTAATGTTCATGTATCTGGAATGTCAAAAAAAAAAAATTATTTCGATTGTATAAACGGTTGTAAAATTTTTTGATATTCTTACATAATGTATTATAAACGTTGAAAAATGAAAATCGGCCTTTTAAATTTATAAAGTATGGTTTGTTTAATTGTGTTTTCAGTTTCTGTTTGTATTGCTTTGATCAGTGTATTTTGATTAATAATTTTGGTTAATTGCGAAGTAATGAAGAAAAGGAACATTTATCTCTACCGTTTATGGTTAAATTGCTAACTTAGAACTATGTGTATCCTAAATTATTTTTTTTTTAATATGTATTATTATACAATATAACAACTGATTGTCTTGCAACGATTGCATATTTTATTTGTTTATATTTGAAAGCTAATGTAATTCAAATGTTAAGAAATATTATTTGTAATATGATATAAATTTCAACTAACCGCCAACGCCCACAAAATATCATTAATCCGTCTCCGAATTGAAAATACGAAAACGAAACTAACACCTGCGATATTAAATATACGTGAAAAACATTATCTTTAAAAGAAAATTGTTCAGTTGCATGCTGTACGTTATTTTGAGTTCCGTTATTTTTAATTCTACTTTCGTTGTCGTTTCTCAATCGTTTTTCGTAAAGAAGAAAGTTCAATATAGTCATTCAATCGCCGTAATCAATGTATCTACATATGGTTCGTCTGCTTTTTTTGGTCTCCAATGGTTCCATCTTCTTCTCGCGGAGGAATACAATTTTGTTACGAATACATTGTACTGGAAGCTTAGAAGAAGCGCTCTCCACTTTCCTCTATGCCATTGCCGATGGAAGTCCTTTCCAATCTAAGTCCATGCCTGGATACTTTTAGCTTTGATTTTAGGCACATTTTCTCCGGCAGAGTTGGCAACAGTGATAACAGTTGGGTAAAAGCGACAAATCGGCGAAGAAGCAAAAATTTTCTCCACCCCACACATGAATACTTCCTTGTGCGACCTGTTACTTGTCAAGGACGCAAGGATACAAAAAAAGTAACAAAATATTTAATAGTTGCTGTTGAAAAGGATAGTAGTAAATATTTTTTTAGTATAAATGAACATACAAGTAAAGAAATATTTTTCAGTTCTATTCAGAAGTGGATTTTACCTGGCTCGTGTGTAATATCGGAATGCTGGAAGGTGCATAAATGCTCCAATGATAAGAACTTTAATTATTTGAAAACTAATTTAAATTTAACTCTCGAGGCACCTTTTGATTTTCCGTCATATGATGGAGTAGTAAGTGCAGTGAAAAATGTCGTAATGCAGAAAACCTCAAGATGTCAATCTAACGAAAATATATACTATCATTTTGCTGAGTATTTGTGGCGACGATCAAACAATAGTAATTTTAGAGCACTAATCAAGTCATTCTTTAAATATGTTGTTGAAGTTTACCCCCCAGAAAGGGCAAATTCTTAATAAATATAAATATGTGTCAGTAATTCATGTGTTAATTATTGTAATTGCATTAATATGAAACTCCACTCAACCAAAAGTCTAATAAATTCTGTTAATCATACCAAATATATTTATTAAACATTCTTATCTTAAGTATTTTATTACTCAACAAGCTTGTTAGCTAAATTAGGAATTATGCCGATATAACAGAAACCCTTTACAAATACAAGTTTTCTCAAAATTTCACAGTGATCCGTCTCAGTTGCTTGGGAAATTAATTTTGGTGTCTTCTAACCTACAAGTACCAAAAATTTTTCAATCAAGATCTGTAGGTTAGGAATTTAGGTGGTGCAAATATTAGTCTGATTTGTGTCGTAATTAGATCTATCAAACTTACACTATACACAAATGCCATGTAGTATCAGGATTTTGGTCTGAGTCATGGGCTTTTTCTATCCTGCTGAGTCTCACGATTGTTCATAATTTTCTGTCTTTTTAGATTATTCAGAAATTGAAACTTTTCCTAATTTTATTGTTCAGATTCACTAGTTCAATTCTGGTTTCTTTCATCTTGATCATCCTGAAATAATGCATCCGAAATGATTCTAAAAAATTTTATTCTTTAGTGAATGCTTGTTATTTATCTTAAATATGCTAAGAAATTAGAAACTGCATGAGAAATGTTAGATGTATTAAATTTTAGTGTTATTTTGAATATCTTATTAAAATTATTTTGCTTGTTTTATATTTTCTGATATTTCTTTGGCAAATTTCCGAAATTGAATATACATTTTATGATTCAAGTACTATGATACTGAATTTATAACGGACATGCTAATATAATTATTGATTATGTTTACATTTTATGCTGCAAAGATATGCATAAGAAATCTTAGGCTTTTTGATTTTATAAAGCAGGTGATCTCAGGTTTTTAAGTAATGGAAACTTGGCTCGTCTATACTATCATGAAATGCCATAAAAGTTCCTTCTTTGATGAAATACCCCTTGTTGCTTTTTACAAGAATTTTTATTAGACTATATTACATATCTGGTGCTGTTTACATATCATGTTGGTGGTTATTCTGGCACCATCGTAGGCGACACATAGTGACAGGCGCCTGGAGCCTGGTATGCCACTTCTAGCTCTGATTGGCTCTTCGCGTCAAGTGACTTCTGTAGTGCTCTGATTGGTGCTCTTCGTTATGTGTATTTCCTCTTCATAGTGTGTTTGTGTTGGCGAGATTACTGCATACTCCGTTTGCAAAAAACGTGGTTTAAGTGATTTTTTTGAGTGATCGGCGGGCTTAAATTGTTGTGTAATTATCTGTACATTATTAATTAATTTAATACATTAATGATTTAATTAACTAGTAATTAAATCATATGCAAAATATCACCTTTAATGAGATCAATCAAAATTCATAAGCAAATAATAAAATTTAATTTTTTTGTTCATTAGCAATCATTAATGCTGTTATTAATTTGTATATTGGTTTTATTTCACATAATGAATCATTGAAATATGACATACAATCAGTTTTAAACCATAAATAACTTAATTGCATATTTATTAACTTCATTATGTAATTAATTAATTTAATTACACATTTAAACTCATTAAGCCAGTTAATTTGTCTGTTACAGTTAAAAGAAGAATTGAGAAAAAAAACCAGTACTAAGAAAAGAATTTTTTGAAACTAATACACATTAATTTTTTTTTGGGGGGGGGGGGGGGTCGTCCCCTATACCCCCTCTCCCCAACTTAGATACGGCACTGATCAGATAAGAACTTTTATAAATAAAAAAAATTAATAATAATGTTCTGCGAATAAATATGAAGTAATAACATATTTTATAGACTGAAAACGCACACATGCTTTCTAGATTATACGTATTTAAATAACTAAATGTTTATAACACACGCATCTGCTAAATAAACTCATAAAAAAAAAAACACTAATCAGTATCCGATAGCATTTTATTTAATAGACCTCATTATTTCAAAGAAAAAGGAAAAAATAACTAAGCGAATATCAATAACAACATTTTGCTATTCGTTTATGTTTAGCTGATCAAGCGGCAAGACAGAGTACTGTAATGCAGTGCTGATTGCCAAATATATCTGAAACGTTCCTTCCTTCCTCCGATTCTGAAATATGCTCCTCGGGCAGCAGGGAGAGCACCAATCAGAGCTCTACAGAAGTCACTTGACGCGAAGAGCCAATCAGAGCAAGAAGTGGCATACCAGGCTCCAGGCGCCTGTCACATACAGGGAGTGAAGTACCCTGCCGGTGGTTGTTTTGACTGGCAAACGTAAAGAAATGTGTATTGTCAGTTTGGGAATTTGAAATTGTTTCATGGTGTCAGGGCCGGCCCTAACAGTTTTGCCGCCCCGAACAAAAATATAAAATGCCGCCCCCACACAGCAGGGTTAGAAATAAGCGGTCGTTAGTTGTATTTTGCACCCAGAAATTTAAGTATGAAGCCCATGAAATACTACCTGGTCGTTATTTTTTATGCCTAACTTAAAAAAAAAAATTCTTAGCAAAGCATACTGATCAACGGTAATCGCTATAACATACTTGACACATTCAGAATTTTATGAAAGGTTTATCACCAATCACCCTTCAAACCATATTAACTATTCAGAATTACATGGAATAAGTCATTATTATCAGAAATCTCATTTATCTTGGGTAATTTATCTGATTTTGAGACCCCAGGCTATGCCGAGCTTACCCATGTGATAGTCAGGCTCTGTTTTTGCCATAAATATAATGAAATGTTAGATTTGTGTTTTTTTTTTTTTAGTAAAATTATTTTTTTCTCTGGGTTTCTTTTGTTTGCTTGTTTCCTTTTTTCCCCCCTTTAAGGCTAGAACTCAGTGCCTTTTTAGCTTGGCGATGGCGCATGCCACATGACCTTGCCAGTGTTGTAGTCCTAAGAAAAAAAGTGGGGGGACGCTCATTTTTGACGAAATTTAACCTAAACTTATCGGATTCATTAAATAATGTAATTATTCCTTAAACAACCAATAAAACTAATTTAACCATCATTTGTTTATTAATTCATTAAAATGAACTCATTGTTAAATTATTGATTACTTGTTAATAATCTAAACTAAGTCTTTTTGATCAACCGTGTAAGCTACTTAATTTGTTGTTGCGAACATGTATATCGGATTTGTGTGCTTGGCTCGAAGCCCTCTTATAAATCCTCGTCAGAAGAACAACACAAGGGGGTTGCCCTCCATGGGGGTCTTTCTAAGGGGTCATAACCCGTATTTACGCAAAGTTTCAGAGAGAACTACGGAAAGCTCCGAACGGTTAGGTCGACGGGCGCACAATGGAACCCAAACCCGGGACCTTCACACTTCGCCCGTCTATCATTTCCAGTAACATAACCACTGTGACATGGTGAGATAACAATCCAATGTCAAAATGGCAGATTTTCTTTTGGATTGGTACGTGACTATTTGCTACCCCGATTTTTGTCACTTTTTCGGCCATTCGGAAAGGCATTTTTTACTAAGCGTATGTTCGGGAAGATTATAATCTGTTCTATTCTTATGGATATGTTTTCACTGCTGAAGTGTTTAAGAATCCCTTACAATCCCATTTGTAAATTACTTTAGGTCTTTACGGGTGTCGCAATCCCGGGGCCCCAGCGATCTTTCGCTTTTCTTTGCTCTACCCTCCTCTCCTCTTAGCTGTATCCTTCCTTTTCCCCCTCAGTGTAGTTTCCTCTGTGGAGGTGAGGGCCCCCCTTTAGAAGCTGCGGCCGCCCTGTGCCGTCAGCTTCTATTGGCGGAAAACTACCCACGTGTTTGCCGTGCGTGGAGACCCGTGTCCCCGGAAAAGGGGATCCTGGTAATTGAGGGGTGTTCCCGTAAAGGAAATCATCATTACGGAATTTCCATAGACACGGGAGAAACCTCAACACATTGCTTTGGCCTCGGCTTCGGGTAAACGGGAGGTATACAGCGTTCCCCTGTGTATCAATCGGCTGGTGGTACTGATTTCGATCAACTGCTAGGGATCAAGCAATCGGACATCTACTGGGCACGTCGTTAAGGGTGGATGCTGCCTAAGGGATGTACTGTGCGCGTATAGACCCGACTAGCACTGGTGTGCAACTGCACACCCCCTTGTTGGGCTCCGTGGTGGGTGGTGCGGTCGGGTCCGAACCTCAATTTCCCCAACATGGCTTTACAAAATTCTTTGTCTCACGTCAATGCTCCGCAGTCTACTCCCACTGAAAATACTGATGCACAACTTCTAAATATGAATGCTCGATTCTTCATCATCCACTATGTTGAAGGTAACTTTGCTGAAACATCACCATTCTTAATACACAAATGTATCACTGACAATGTAGGAGAAGTCAAAAAAGTTAAAAAATTAAGATCTGGAGACCTGTTAGTTGAAGTATCAAGCAATAGACAAGCATCCAAAATAATGAGGATTAAAAACTTTGGCCTAAAACCTGTCACAGTAACACCCCATACATCCTTAAACATCTCACGTGGAGTCGTATCTGAACCTGAACTTTTGCACTGCTCTGAAGCTGAACTATTAGAAAACCTAAGTGATGAAAAAGTATGTGCTGTGCGTCGAATCACTATCCGACGCAATAATCAACTAATCCCCACCAAACATATTATTTTAACTTTCCAGTCTCCCACAATTCCATCCCATATCAAAGCCGGCTATCTATTATGCCCCGTTAGACCATATATACCAAATCCCATTCGCTGCTTCCAGTGTCAAAAGTTCGGCCATACTAAAACCTCCTGTCGTGGGTCACCGGCCTGCGCCCGCTGCGGTGCCTCCGGCCATGACAGTGAAACCTGCTCTGCAGCTGCAAAATGTATAAACTGTGCACAGGAACATCCGTCATACTCCAAGTCATGCCCAAAATGGGCTTTCGAAAAAGAAATCCAGTCCCTGCGTGCCACTCAAAGACTCTCCTATCCAGAAGCCCGTAAAATAATAGAAAGCCGTACCCCTAAACCTGGTCTGTCCTATGCAGCCGCAACAAAATCTACTAAATCAATAGCCACTCAGACTGACCCTGTCATTCATCCTTCCTCTTCCAAGACATCAACAAGTAAACAATCAGTCCATAAACAAAACAGTTCCGCCACTGCACCAGAGAAAACTAAGAAAAAATCTCACAGCAATAGCTCTACTCAAGTCAGACCAACAATCAGTAAAGCAGCAACCTACAAATTAAAACACAACCGTTTCAGCACAAGGAAAATACCTCCTCAACCACATATAGATGACTCAATCTTAAAATTATCACCCTCGGAATCAGAAATATCGGATGAAGAATCGATGGAACATGAAGACATTGAGCCACCTAATAACCCTAAAGGGATTACCACGACAACGCACAATGCCCCTAACATAACATAGTTATGGCATTGTTGCTGTCATGGAACTGCCACGGTTTTCAGAACAAAAACGACGACCTCAAAACACTTATTTACAATCACAATCCCGCCTGTCTCGCCCTTCAGGAAACATACCTCAAACCCAATAAGCACACTCAAATTCACAATTATACTGTCCTTAGAAAGGATTATGTGCTAGGGGAAAGGGCCTCCGGCGGAGTGGCCCTCCTAATAAATAATCACTATCCCTATTGTACTCTCAATCTCAACACACCTTTACAGGCTGTCGCCATTAGAATCCATCTCAAACATCTCACTACAATCTGCAGTATATATCTTCCTCCTAATGAAACAATCAGTCGAACTCTACTCAATAACCTTGTCCAGCAACTTCCTACCCCTTTCATACTCCTAGGGGACATAAATGCCCACAGTCCCCTGTGGGGCAGCAAAGACACCAACAATAGAGGTCAACAAATAGAACAAATCCTAACCGACTTCTCACTGTGTGTTATGAATAATGGTGACAGTACTTACTTCCATCTTCCCACAAAATCATTTCATGCAATAGACCTTGCTATCTGTTCTCCTCCAATCCTCCCACTGTATAATTTCTCTGTTTCTGGAGATTTACATAATAGTGACCACTTTCCGATCATTCTCTCTCCTTTGTATATGAATCCAAACCAAACTTCAACAATACCCAGATACATTCACGACAAGGCAGACTGGCAGACCTTTACTTCACTATCAACAATATCCCAAAATATCATAGAAGGCACTATTGATGAGGTCGTTAATAAAGTCACGTCCACTATCATTAAGGCAGCAGATAATAGTATACCGAAATCGGGCACAAGCTGTCGCAGAAATAAAAAACCGTGGTGGAACGCTGCGTGCACCCTAGCCAAAAAGCAGCAGCAGAAAGCCTGGGGTACCTTCCGCCGGTATCCCACAACTGAAAACCTTATCATTTTTAAAAAAGCAAAAGCAGTCGCCCGCAGGGTGAGGCGGCAATCTCAAAAGGAATCATGGATGCAATATGTCTCCAGCATTACTACATCAATCTCTAGTAAGGAGCTATGGACCAAAACAAAAAGAGCTGTGGGAATATACAACAACCCTACCATACCCTGCCTATCCATCAATAACAAAATCATCTCTGATATTACAGACATTGCAAATACCATCGGCGAAACATTGGCTCTATCCTCTTGTAGTACCTCTTACTCAAATACCATTAATACCCATAAACTGCAATCTGAGCGGCAAAAACTAAACTTTAAATCTTCTTCGCAATACTCTTACAATAGTATCTTTACAATCCATGAACTCACCAATCAACTCAGACAGTTACCGAACACTTCTCCTGGTCCCGATGGTATCACATATGAAATGCTAAAACACCTTTCTCACGTTTCCCTTGCAAATCTACTACAGCTGTTTAATAGAATCTGGAACGAACACACCTTTCCTTCCTCCTGGAGAAATGCCATAGTCATACCCTTTCCAAAGCCCGGAAAAGACACCTCAAATCCTAATAACTACAGACCCATAGCCCTTACCAGTTGCCTTTGCAAACTGCTGGAGAAAATGATCAATGCACGCTTAGTTTACGTTTTAGAAACAGAGGGCCATATACACCCTTACCAAAGTGGCTTCCGCAGGGGCAGATCAACTATTGACAACATACTATATCTAGAAACTCAAATTCGTAACGCTTTCTTAAGAAGAAACCACTTAATCTCTATTTTCTTTGACATAGAAAAGGCATACGACAAGACCTGGAGATACGGTATTCTCCGGGATCTCTACAATCTAGGCTTCCGTGGCAACCTTCCAATATTTATCCAGAACTTCCTTTCACTTCGAAATTTCAGAGTACAAATAAACGGCATTCAATCAAATAGTTTCGTTCAAGAAGAGGGCGTCCCTCAGGGCTCTGTCTTAAGTGTTACCCTCTTTTCAATAAAAATCAATAATATACTGAATCAATTACCTCCATCTGTTCACGGAAGCCTATATGTCGATGACCTTCAAATTTCTTGTCAGGGAAAGGACATGCGTTACATTGAGCGTCAGCTCCAGAACACCATCAATCGCATCCTAAAATGGTGTACCACAAATGGATTTAACATTTCTGCGGAAAAGACTGTCAGTACGCACTTCTGTCGTTTACGAGGGATCCATCCTGATCCTGAGCTCTATGTGGGCAGCTCAAAAATAGAAATACGTGACTGCGCTAAGTTTTTAGGGGTATATTTTGACAGAAAATTGACCTTTGCTAACCATATCTCCCATATCCGCAACAAATGTGAAAAGGACCTAAATATCCTAAAGGTATTAACTAACACTTCTTGGGGAGCGGAGCGTGACGCCCTGTTGCGGATCTACCGTGCAGCAATTCGATCCAAAATAGATTACGCCTGTGGAGTGTATGGATCTGCATGTAGGTCAGCCCTAAAAAAACTTGACACAGTGCATCATACTGCACTACGCCTCTGTTCTGGAGCTTTTAGAACATCACCCATACAAAGTCTCTATATCACTTGTCATGAGCCATCTCTCATCCACATCCGTCACAAATTATCATTAAACAATTATTTTCGCATCCTGTCTCATCCCTCCCACCCTTTGGGGGACGCATTGTCGGACACACATTTGGACCGCCAATATGGAAATCGCCCCTCATGCACTCCTCCCTTTGGTTTAAGGATCCGTAGGAGTCTAGTTGGTACACAACTGGAGAATGTTAAAGTCTCCCCTAATTCTCCTCATGAAACGCCACCATGGACTACACTGCAGACCTCGTACCTCCAACCATTTAATGGCTTTACTAAACAGGGTACCGACCCAAAAATATATCAACAGTTGTTCTCAGACCACAAAAACACATATAAAAAATATACAGAAATATACACTGACGGCTCCAAATCTGGGAATCATGTCGGCTTCGCCTTCGTTGGAAGTAACTATACCTGCAGCTATACTCTCCCTCCGTTCTGTTCAATCTTTACTGCTGAATTACTTGCCATCCATGAAAGCCTGTTATATATCTCTAAAATGACTACAAAAAGGTATATCATCTACTCCGACTCCCTCAGTGTACTAAACAATCTAAAATCGGGCTCCCTCACTCATAGCTATATAACCAAAGTGCTACGTCTGCATGAACAACTGACAAATCGTGGATACAATATTCTCTACTGTTGGGTACCCAGTCATATTGGGATACTGGGCAACGAGAAGGCGGATAGTTTAGCCAGGCAAGCTACAATCCCCTACACTGGCTATCTCGCATACAATGACATAAAGTCCGGTACCTCTAGCATAGTAAAAAGCAGTTGGACCAGTAAATGGGATAGTGAAACTGAAAACAAACTGCATTCTATCCGACCTTCCCTCACTCATTGGTCATCCCTTTCATATCGAAATCATGATGTCATTCTGACTCGTCTCCGTATTGGTCATACGAGAATCACCCATAAACACCTACTTCTGGGTGAACCTGCCCCAGAATGTTCACATTGTCTATCTCACCTTACCATTCGTCACATTTTAACCTCTTGTACAGCTTTTAATAATTTTTACCAAATATTTTTTAACTGTTCTCATCCCAAACTTGACAATATATTGGGTGAAACCCCTCACTGTAATTTATTTTCATTTCTTCGACGTATCAATCTGTTTTACTCAGTGTGAAATATACACCTTTCTCTGACTGGTATCTGGATGGGAGCCCCCATCCAGATGTCCTTGGCTTACTTTTATCTACTTTTTACCTTTCTACAGTTTGATTTTATCAGTTTTAGACCTTACGGATTTTAGCTTTACATGTTTTATACAACAACTTTTACGCAAAAGCGTTATTTTATACTAAATACACATTGTCTGGCGCAGTATGTCCTTTCTGGACCTTGTGCCATTAAACAACAACCAACCAACCAACCAACCCATTTGTAAATTCTATTCAAACAGTCAAAAGTTTCCATTTGATTTTTATACCGATATACTTGCTCTCGAACGAACAAAACGAAAATTTTAATTTCTTCACAGAATTTTTAAAAAGACCTTGTAAATGAGCGTCCCCCCTGAGAATAAAAAGCGGGGGGACGTATGGGCTGAAGTGAAAAAGTAGGGGGACGGCGTCCCCCCGCGTCCCCCTTCGACTACACCACTGGACCTTGCACGTATGGATGGCACAGAGAGCCTGCATAGAATGCAGAATTTTATAAAAGAACAGTATTTTACAGCTCACACTTAAAAAAAAAAAATATTGCAGTAATTTTATCATTATTATTTCGTTTGCAGTATTTTCCAGCATTTTTTAACATTCTACTTATTTACTTTCCTACTGTCACATGTATATATTTAGTAAACAAACTTTAATTAGTATTCGTACTTGGCTATGATTTGATATTTGAATGACTACACTACATAATTTCAAAATTACGCCCAAGTAGATCATTTTGGCAACTAAGATAAAATAGTTGGGTACCATTGGCACCTCACTTTAATATCTTAATTTCTAACCCTGCCCCACAGTAAAATTACTATTAAAAGAAATAAATTGTTCACAGATACTGTTTTCATGCCAATAAAACTGGAATAGCTCTTTAAACATAACACAGCATAAGGAAAACCATATTTATTAAAAACCACACATTAAGCTAAAAACCAAAAGAAAGAGAGAAAAATAAAGAGTTTTTTTCTGACTTTTAATTCCGTAAAATTTCTGACTCTTTCTCTTAAATCAATTTTTTGAACTGATTCATGTTCGATAGCCAATGTGCCTCACCATGGCACACTGGTTATGTCACTGGAAATGGTAGACAGGCGAAATGTGAAGTTCCCGAGTTCGGGTCCCATTGCGCGTCCGTCGACCTAACCATCAGAGCTGAGTACCCAGACTATGACCCAAGGGACACTCACAACAAAAAGCGCCCCAAGTCTGAGCTCCGCTTTACCCCCACACTTCGACTAACTCATGGTAGCGTGCCGAGTAACCTGTTAAATGAAGGCCCATCGGACGGGATAACAGGTCGGCCCTAATTGCTGCCCTACCCACACGAACTGCAACCACTTACACACCCTCAACCTAGTCATGGGGATATTCCAACAAAAGTATATTATCTCCGAAACTTAGCGTAAATACGGGCTAGGACGCCTTAGAAAGACCACCATGGAGGGCACCCCACCCATCGGCCTAGAGCCCACGTGTAGCTAATCGGCCGTAATCCCACAAACAAACAAACAAGGGTGGGGGGAAGACAAGAAGACCATGGAGTCCAACTGCTCCTCCCGCCTGTTTGTCATAATCAGACCCTATGACTAACTCATTTTAGGGGGGCAGCTGCCCCCTGTCTTCGCCCATGCAACTGAAGAGGATGAAAGGGAACTTATAGCAACACCAAAAGTGGCAACTTAAACACTGGCACTTTTAAACTGCAGTTGCTAAAATATTTCTAATTTGTTTAAAAATTTTGAGATTTAAAACTGTTGATTAGAAACTGTGTGTAAATGTATGTTTGCCCATTGTTAAAAAATGGCTCAATGGAATAGAATGAAATTTAGAATTATATTGAATGGTAAGTTAATTGAAACAATAGATAACAAAATTGTTTTAAATAATTCATAGACTTTGAGATTTTGTAAAAATCGCTTTAAAAGTTTGTTCTGGCCTCCATCAGAAACGTATTAAGAGAACAGAATGAAATTAGGCCATGTGATGGGTAACAAAGCATCATCGAAATTTTTAAAAGATTTGATTAAATTGAAAGGGTTTGCAAAAGTTGTATTGTATTTTTTCTTTTCTTTTTCTTAGGGGGCGGGCGTCATTTTAAGGCGTCTGGAGGTAATACAATAGGTGGCTGTTCGACATAAACAAATTACGTCGATTTCTTTCTTTCTTTTTTTAAAAAAAATATTATTAATTTTACTTCCTTGTACGTAGTATAAGGAAGTAATGAGATCCCGAAAAATTTTGGGGGCCAAATTTCGACAAAAAAGCCGATTTTGACTACCTCTAAATTTAATTTTAAGAATTTTTTCGATGCATCTCATCGTAGGATAGCATGCACGATCATATGAACGTGTCTGCAACTCAATTTGACCAGCGGCGAGTCTATTGTGGTCAGTTTTCCATACCGTCTGTACGTACGTACGTACGTAACTCGCATATCTCAAAAACTATTGGCCGTAGAATGTTGAGATTTGGTATTTAGGATTGTTCTATGATGTAGTTGTGCACCTCCCCTTTTGGTCGCAATCGAATGTATAATTTATGTACAGGACCGCCCAAAAGATTCGAAATACATTACGCTGTATGGGCCGAAATTCATTAAACTCGCCTAACTCAAAAACTATTAGGTGTAGAATGTCGAAACTTCATATTTTGGATAGTTGTAACATCTAGTTGTGCACCTCCCCTTTTGGTTTCATTCGACTGGATAGTTTATCTACAGGACCGCCCAAAACATTCGAAATACATTACGCTCAATGGGCCGAAATTCATTAAACTCGCATATCTCAAAAACTGTTAGGCGCAGAATGTTGAAACTTCATATTTAGGATTGTTGTAACATCTAGTTGTGCACCTCCCCTTTCGGTTTCATTCGACTGGATAGTTTATCTACAGAACCGCCTAAAAGATTCGAAATACATTACGCTCTATGGGCCGATATTCATCAAAGCGCTTTTTAGAGGTATTGGGCTATTTCAAACGACTCAGAAGTGATATATGCTGTAAAGAGTTAGAAAATGAATTTCTCCATTAAAAAAAGTGTCTTTATCATTTACAGTTCTGCTACAGGAACACTCAAAAGATTTCCAATACATTACGGTCAATGGCAATTTTAGGGGCAGTCATCCATTTCAAGCACAATACCGTCCTACCACATAAGTTAGGTAACGGTCCGACCACGGTCACGTGCATCCCTCAAGAACTATGCCAAAAGTCGCCAAGCTTGGCGACTTTTCGTGTACGTGTGTGCATATTTAACTGTCAAATCTCAAAAACTATTATGAAATTTCATATATAAGATTGTTGTAACATCTAGTTGTGCATCTCGATTTTTGGTTCCAATCTGCTGGAGAGTTTATTTACAGGACCACCGAAAAGAATTTCAGTACTTTAATGTCTATGGACATCTTCAATATAATACAATTGTAGTCAGTCATTGTTTGGTACATGCCCAAAATCTCGCCGTCTGTCCTCGACCTCGGAGAGTTTTGCCGAAATGTCGCCAAATTTGGCGATAGTCAGTCATTTGGTCCATGCCCAAAGTATCGCCATTTGTAATCGTTCTTGGCGAGTTTTGGCGAAATATCGCCAAATTTGGCGATAACCTGTGATTGTTGGTCCATTCTTAAAATCTCGCCAAATTTCGTCGACATTGACGAGTTTCGCCGAAATATCGCCAAATTTGGCGCCAAAAATTATTTCGTATTTCGTATAACTCTAAAACTTTAACTTAGAATTTTGAACTTTTGTATTTAGAACTATATTATAATATCTAACTGTTTTCAATATCTTTTTTGACAGCAATCGACTGGGAATTTATTTACAGGGTGAGCCAAATGACTTTAAATACATTAAGGTGTTTGGATGCATTCAATTCATGGAAAGTAGAGATGGGCGGTTCGACTCATTTTACTGATTCGAATCTCAACTCACTCACTACTTCGATGATTCGAATCAGTGATTCGAATCTTGAATCAATAAAACAACTAAAGAAATTTTCCCTCTCTCTGCGCCGAAAGCCGTACTATTTAAACACCCTTCACCCATTCATCGGGTTTCTTCTCCGCTGAGTTCTCGGGCAGCTAGCATCTCTCTCTCCTTGCTCGAGTAAAACTAGTGTTTAAACTGCCCTAAATGAAAATACAGGAGAGCTTCGTATGACCCCCTGGGCCTGTAAGATTAAAAGGTTAAGTTTGGTGTCAACGTATTCGAAATTTTATGTATCGATGGTGTATACGTCTAGGGGGGGTCGAGAATCAATAAAAACGCGCTCCGATGGATAGTTTCCGAGATATACGTTAATTAATTATGATAATTAAACTAATTAACCATGATTGACGCTTAAAAAAGGACTGCAATCATTTAGAAATTGGCTCTGGGATGGTTTCCAGACTTTGAAGATGCCGCCGGGGGAGGCTAGTGTTTAAAATGCTCAAATTGAAAATATAGGGGAGCTTCTTATGACCCCCTGGGCCTGTAAGATTGAAAGGTTAAGTTTGGTGTCAAAGCATTCGAAATTTTAAGTGTCAGTGAGGTGTTGAGCTTAGGGGGGGGGGGTCGAGAATCAATAAAAACGCGCTCCGGTGGATAGTTTCCGAGATATACGTTAATTAATTATGGTAATTAGACTAATAAACCATGGAGATGTTTTTTCCGCGATCCGGCATCGTCATCAACGGAGAGAAAGCAGTAGCAAAAGCATCACAAGCTGGTATTGATCTCAGGATTTTCTTATCGCTGGCCTCAGAGGCGTAGCCAAGGGGGGGGGGTTAGGGGGGTCATAATCCCCCCATGAGGAATTTTTTGCCATACAAAATGTATATTCTTCACTACATTATCACACACACGTATACATATATATGAGTTGCAGTAGTCATAACCCCCCCCCATGAAAAATTTCTGGCTACACCCCTGGCCGGCTTGTATTTTTGACCTTTATCGAATTCGAGATTTCACTGAAATGAAAATGGGAATATCGGATATTTGATGTTGAAATAAAACCGATATGTCGATATTTATCGATTTTTGGCCCAGTCCTACTGAGGGGCTGCTGCCCCCCCAAAAAAAGTGGGACCCTTTACTTAGCCTACAATGGAGGATATCGCCTCCTTGGGTGCGAGGCTATAAAAGTCACGTGACTGTGGAAAACAAACAACCATTTCTCCATAGGTTTATGTGCTGGACTCCTGGTAATAAGCGCAAAATCAAAAAAATAATAATTATGCCTCTGTATTGTGCTACCTACGAATGTTTCAATAACACTCTGGAACCTGTACATGACTGCAAAAAGATATGTCTCCACAGATTCTCATTAAAAAGTTCTGACATATTAAAACTTATACTGAGACGAGGCTATTTCAGCCACGTGTCGATGGAAAATATACACTTCAGCCAATCAGATTACAGAGCTACTCATCAACGCAGCCGAAAGTAGAACCCCTATAAATATATATAGGAGCCTTAGCCGAAAGGTCACGTGTTGGTGGAAAAATGACGTCACACCGATAAACCTTATTGAACTTTATCTTTAAATTTGATACCCAGCCCACCCCGAAATAAAATCCTGGCTACGCCACTGTCAATAACACTAACTACGCCACTGCTTTAGACCCTATTTTGTATTTCTCTGAATTACGAAAGAAAATAAAATCATTCTCCTGAAACGACAAACAAGGTAAAAAAAATATCTTAAACGAAATCTGCAGCAATAAAGCGAAATGTTATTTTGCTTACTACAAAGTCCTTTTGTGAGAGCGCTTAATACCGCCCCTGTATCCTTCATTAAAAGTGACAAGCACAATCCTAACTTTATTTCATTCTATTTCCCTTCACATGAAAACCCGCCACCATGTAAACTTAACGTTCCGTTTTTTTTTTTTTTTTTTTTTTTTTTTTTTTGAGGGTGCGGGCAGAGGGACATATATTGTAGTTAAAAGTAGAAAAGGGATGTTTTATTAAATTTTAAACAAATATTAAACCAGCCAGACAAGTTGGAAGGAGGGAGTCACCCCGAAGGAAAAAAGGTTTAAACACTTTTGAGACACCCCCCCGCTCTTCCACGAGCATTGGCGTAAATTGGCATGTAATATTTGGATGGGGTGACAAAATGTTTCCGATTGTATAAAATATCATTATTATATATAGTGGTATATTAACAACTAGTGGTCAGACAAAGGGAATGAAATTTTGTTAAATAGTAGGTGGTTAGTAAATTAAAATTTCAGGTTTTTAATTTTCTACAAATTTGAATTATATTTGAGGTATGGTGTGATGTAAACTTTGATAAGGTTTTTCTCACGTATCAAGTAAAATCATCAAAATACGTAGGTTGCCTTTTATGTCTTTACAAACGACCAATAGAAGGCGCTACTGAAACTTGTCTTCTGGATATTCGTAATATTCGCATTTTTTTAATCTTGGAATCAGTGACATTATAGTAATTCCCTGTGTATTTTGTTTACACGAGTGTTCTAAAAAAGCAAGTGAGTGAAAAAAATGGAAATAACTCGTGAAGGTTTCCGCTGGATGATTTTTTATGATTTTAAGAAAGGTTTCACTCGACAATAATGCTTAGTATCACTTCCTGAAACTTTTGGTAATGAGCACCATCAGAAAAGACTGTTTAAAATTGGTTTGCAGAATTTCGTGTGGTCGTGCGGCCGTCAGTGATGAATCTCGTGAAGGACGACCAAAATCGGTAGTGATTCCAAACAACATCGATGCTGTGCGCAAGATGATTGAAGAAGTTCGGCATGTCACATATCGTGAGATAGAAGCATTCCTTGGCATATCACAGACTGCAATACATTCGATTTTGCATGAACATTTAGCTGTTAAAAAGATTTGTTTCAGAACGATTCTGCACAATTTGACAGAAACTCAAAAAGAGGCTCGTGCAAATTGGTGTAAGGGAATGCTAAAAAAATTCAAATTGGATATATTCGTATGAGCCGGAAACTAAACAACAATCCACTGTTTGGGTGTTTCCAGATGAACCGAATCCCTCGAAAGTTGTTCGTTCACGAAGCACTTCAAAGAAAATGCCTGCTTGTTTCTTCGGCCTTACAGGACATATCGCAACCATTCTTTTAGAGGATCGAAAAACTGTTAACTATAAATAGTTTACAGACATTTGTTTGCCAAAAGTCATCAACGAAATGAGGAAAAATAACAAAATTCGAAGCATCATTCTTCATCACGACAACGCCAGCTCCCACACAGCACATGAAACAATTGATTATTGGAAGGATAAAAATATCGAATGAATGTCTCATTGCCCATATTCTCCTGATTTGTCGCCTAACGACTTTTTCTTGTTCCCTTATGTCAAGCAAAAAGTGCGTGGCCAGCGATTTTCATCCCCTCCAGAAGCTTTTGATGCCTTCCAAAACCATCTGAGCAGTTTCTGAGATATCAACTTCAGACTGCAAAAACTGTTTTAGAATTGGTTTGAAAGGATGGAAAAGTGTAGAAATCTTAAAGGCGAATACTTTAAAAGCAGCAAAACATTTTGTTCCGAAAAAATTATTTTTCTTTCTACTTTTTGTAGAAACTTAAAAAGCAACTCTCGTATTTGCTGCTTTTAAGAGTCTCCGAAGTCGGGCGATTTCTTGTGGTATCATTTTCTTGAATTTCTTTCTCTGGATAGGAATGTCAGTCTAAGATTCGAAAAACTTTGCTCACAAAATGAGACAGATATGCGTAGTGCCAAAAATTCAATAAATGTTAGAGGCAAAGATAAGTTAGACACTGAATCGCAAAAAATCAATATAACGAATTGTAAAAATTTCAGTGTTGACCATTCTTGACAAACTTCGTTAATATTTGCTGCTTTTAGGAGTCTCCGATGTCGTGCAACTTTTCCTGCCATTTTCTTGAATTTCTTTCTCTCGGTAGGAATGTTCATTTCCTCAGATAGCTACTTCCTCTAAAACTTTATCCCATAGTGACAGATAAACTAAGAAAAATCACAAACTACAGATATGAAAATCTGAGCTGAACCCATAGTATCAACTTTTGAATCACAAAGTTCTTCGATCGCTTTAATAAACTTGTCTAAGTGTTTTTGCAAAGTGTTTTTTACGGGTTTCACAGCATTGTGGTGAGCGCTTCATCTCGTTTCAGACAGTCTTTTGGCCATATCATCTAGATGTTTCTTTAGTACATCCCAACAATGTATGAAGGCGGAAAAGAAAGTGGAGGCAATCTCCAATGTCCCAAAAAATGTCACCCACGAAGGAGCACTTCAAATAAATGCAGTCCACACAGATTTAGGGAATGGTTTGCACACAGTATGAATAACGCTTTGGGATTAATCTCTCGTATTCTGGCTTGAACACCAGTATGAATTCCAACCATATTTGAAGCGTTATTGTAGCGTTGACTTCGGCACAAATTAATTAAATTTCACAAGTTCATCTTTTTCTATACTTTTTAAAATGTTATCTGTAAGGGCATCAGCTTTTTATCCAGCAAAAGAAAAAAATCCCAAAACAGATTCTCTGACTTTGTCAAATTCAATGTGGATATATCGCATTATTTCATACATTCTTCAGTGTGTATATATTTGGAGTACTGTCGAAAATTATCCCGAAATATTTTGCCTTCTTTATGTGCAATCAGGGGCGTAGCCAAGGGGGGGGGGTTAGGGGGTTCATAACCCCCCATGAGAAATTTTTTGCCATACAAAATGTATATTCTTCACTACATTATCACACACACGTATACATATATATGAGTTGTAGTAGTCGTAACCCCCCCCTCCTCCCCCATGAAAAATTTCTGGCTACGCCCCTGTGTCCAATAAAATCTTTTCTTTTACACTGTTGCCCAAAATAGATATAAATTCATCTTGGATTTTTGAAGGCTAATACGTACTTACAATCTTTCCAGATAATTCGTTTTGTTGTATTGTAACTAAATGCTCTATTATTACATGATCATAATTAAAGAGTACTTCTATTACTTCTAAGAAGTTTCCTTTGTTTTCCAACATTATATCTTCTCAGTGTCCTCGAAAAGGAAGGTTCTGTTTGGCCAATAATAAGCTCACATCCAGAAGTCTATGCAAAATTTCCATCCATTTTTTTCCTCACTCTCCACTACTTCTTGGTGTAGATTATCAGTGGATTTATTGTCTTTCTCTCAATATTTTCCCACTTCTCAAGAAAGATGCCTCTCCGAGTTCTAATGATGACTGACTTTGGCATTTAATTTTCACCAAGTCTGAAACCCCAGGGGCGGCCCGACACAGTAAGGGCGCTAAGTATCGGGGCGCCATCTTCGAAGGGACACCATTTCGAACTCGAAAACTGAGAGAAACTTTATCAAGAGCATAGAAGGGGGCGCCTTTTTTAAGTTTGCAGGAGGGTGCCACGTACCCTAAGGTCGCCTCTGTGACTGACCTCCATTCCATTTTATCTCCTG
Source organism: Cheiracanthium punctorium (assembly GCA_038373885.1). Classification (NCBI taxonomy): domain Eukaryota; kingdom Metazoa; phylum Arthropoda; class Arachnida; order Araneae; family Cheiracanthiidae; genus Cheiracanthium; species Cheiracanthium punctorium. Next base: position 75,155 of record JAWZYV010012734.1, on the reverse strand, counting down.
AGTAATTTGGTTTAGTGATGAATACATCTCGAACATAGTGGTGAATACATCTTTGAAGTTCCAGTTCATATGGAAAGTTTTCGCATTTAGATCCATCACCGAACACATATTTTTTTTTTTTATTACATCGACGCTGCCTTTCCATTACAATACCTAGATCGCTGCATAATTCGGTTGCATAATTTATGGCGTTTCTTACTAATGATTCGCGCCTTTCTAACAAAAGAGATTTCAACGCCTCTAGTTTTACACAGCATTACAGGATGCTTAAACCTTTGGTCTGAATTTAACTTTGGGTACCATTAATTTCATTAAGTATGGACCCTCACAAACCAAGAAAACAAAAATGAAAAAGACTATTAGCGCATTTAATAATACAGAGGCATCTGTCCTTGTACCTACATTTTCTTCTTCCCCTGTTAAACTTTCAAAAGCGTTTAATACAGTAGACACCGGTTATAACGCACTCTCACGGGACCTGAAAAAGTAGTACGTTATAGCCGAAGTACATTATAAGCAGTACCGCCGGTAAGATTCAATATTACACAAAAAAAGAAAGTGGGCTCATAATTTCATTGTAATATGTGTTTTAAACAGGTCTGATTTTTTAAAATTTAAATTAAACAGAGAAAATTCTTTATTACTTACAGTTTTTATTGTGATAAATAATCTGTAATTTTCTTTTGTTTTAAATGGGCAGATAATACTTTAAAAATACCGTTTTAGATATTCATAATAGACTTTTGTAGAGTATCTGCATCATCACTGCGGTATTCAAAAAATCGTGAGAATGTTTTTGCAGCATTTAATGTGTCGAATATGCTTGGTATAGGCTGCTCTGTTTCTTCTTCACTATCATCAGAATCATTATAGATACGGCTTTTCATGAGGCATTTACATTGATGAATGACAAATAAAAAACGTGGTCTAGCCCTACCCAGCAGACGAAAAAGATCGTTCCCTTCATTCATACACAATTCATCTCGCTAGAGAATCTGAAAACTGACAATGAGTGTTTTTGAAGGTACTGAAAATTCTGAGAACAAGGAAATGAAATTATAAAGAAAAGCAAAATTTTATTTTTGGCTTTGGTATGAAAAGTACGTTATAGCCGAAGTACGTACTTTTGTTAAGTACGTTTTAACCGAAGTTAAATAACATTATAAATATAGGACTTGAATCGGAATCTAACTTCTAGGTACGTTATAACGGATAGTACGTTATATCCCAGGTCCGTTATAACCGGTGCGCATTGTATTTCTGAAAATTTTTTTTGTACTGTGTTTACTGCATCTCCTCTTGCACTCCAACGAGTTTCAATCACTCTCTTTACCCCTTGTCCAACAATAGATTGCAAAATGTCCCAACAATGAGTTGATGAAGAAAAAAATCTGTACAAGCGCTCCAATATTCCAAAAAAAGTCATTGAATGAACTGCAACAGATGCGGCTTGTGCGCATGCCAGATTTAAAGTATGATTGGCACAGGGAATAAATTCCGCCTTTTTGTTAATTTGTTTTATACAGGTTTGAACGCCACTGTGAAGCCCAGCCTTCACAGCAGCATTGTCATAGGATTGTCCCTTGCAGTCCTGTATGTCTAGTCCATCAGCCATAATTTTATCTAAAATCGAACGAGAAATATTTTCCGTATTTTTGCTTTTCGATTGAGTAAAGTCAATAATTCCATTACGGTTATTTGGGAACCATTAATCTTAACCTACCTTAAAGCTTGACTTGTTTGGTCGGTATGGGAGATGTCAGGAGTGCTATCAAATATGGAAAAATATTTAGCTTTTTTAACATCATTAATAATTTTCTGCCTGACATTGTTTCCCAAACTTTCGATGAACTCATTTTGAATTGTTGGAGACAAGTATGATACTGATACTTTTTTCTCCAATTGAATCATATCTATTCAGCAAACGTTCTTTTAATACGGGGTCATATTTCGATAATAAGGTTACAAGTTCAAAGAAATTTCCTTTATTTGTTGCTCCGTCAGTTTCGCCGAATAGGTTTTCTCTGTGCCCGCGTAAAGGTAAATTTTGCTTCGCAAGAAACCTTATTATTTCAAATAACCTCTTTAAAATTTCTCTCCATTTCTTTGCTTCTTTGGTAATAATTTCTTTATTTTGGTGGTCTATTAATTTTCTTTGAGACATCCACATTTCAAAAAGTCTTTCCATTCAGTGAATACCAAAATATGCGATGAACTCATTTCATGCTCATGGATTTTTGGATTTAGTTTCCACCATTTATTAAATCCGTCAGTTTATTAAATCCGCCACTTATTAAATCCGTCAAAAAAAGTTTGAAAAATATTTTTCTTTTTTCGGAAACAATTTGCAACAAAAGCAAAATAAAGCATTTTTAGCGTTAGAGAAAATCATCCAGGTTCTTAAAATCTTCTCGCCATTTGGTAGTGTCTGAAAAAACCCAATCACGAGTTAGTTTTCTAAAAGCCCCTTTAGCGGCTTCACCTGACCGCATCACTTCATTAAAATTGGCATCTATATTTTGAATTAATGTTGCACCTTGTTTCATCAAAAAGGATCGTGAGACATCATTTATATTCTGGCCATAACCAATATCTTTTAAGTCCACAACTGGTTTATTTTCTTTGATGCAGTTTTCTTTGTTAAAATTTCCTTCGTTGCACTCATCTTTGTCAGTTTTTTTTTTCATCCCAATTTTCTTCATGGAAGTTTTTTACACCACAGCTTATTTCATGAACGTTTTCTTCGTTACATTTGTTCGTTTTTCCATCACTGTTTTCTTCAATAATTTCTTCACAATTTTCCGTAACTCTTTTTTCTTCACATGAAATTGATGCTTTATCCCCAGAAATTGTTTTGTCTGTAGAATATTATTTAGAAAAATAGTTGAATAGTGTCCCTTCATTCCTTTTTAAATCCTTCTTCCCTCAGTTTTCTTTTTTCTTTTTTTTTTTTTCTAAAAGCAGCCCCGCTCTCTTTTATACGTTTCATTTGCTATTAGCTAGAAAACATTAAATTTAATTTTAAGAATAAGATTATACATAGAATTAAAAAGATATCTAACAAAGTTTTTTTCAATTATCATTCAAATTCAAAAAATCCTGTCTACAAAAATGTGCATGTTAAATCCGCGGGCCATATATCCTATCGTTGGGTAATTTGGTTGCTGGGAGAGAGGTGCGGATCAGGAAGTGAAACCCTTTTCTCCACATGTCTTATATTGCAGTGTCTGCGAGGCTGAAATTAGTAGGTAAAGCGAGTTAAGTTGTTAGTCTTTAGTTATAAAATAAAATATTCTGAAGCAAACTAGCCTATCTACAAAATAATACAAGATTTCCCGAATTGCTAAAAATTTTACTTAATTACACAACAAAAAATTCTTTGTTAATATTATACAGTTTTAAGTGTATATCTTGCCTATTTCTAGATAAAAACATGCATCAAAGCAAAAATGCATTGATTTAGCATGACATTTTGATTTATTCTATATTTTTAGAACAAAAAAGCTTCTTAAAAAAAATTATTTTCTCCCCTAAAAAAATTATGTGTCCGCCACTGCACCAAAGTATCTAACAACTTAAACCGGCGTAATATATAAAAAGAATTAACATTCATTTAGATAATTAATTTTTTCAGAGCAATTTTAGAATCATTACTCAAAAGTCAAGTGCTGTTTTTTTTTTTTTTTTTTTTTTTTTTAAATCTCTGATTTACTTAGACTGACAACTATGACAGTACATGTTGACCTGAAGAGTAATAGAAAAATTATAGTTTCTGAATAAACTATTTAAAAAGCATAAAATTGAAAAGAAATGCTAAGTACAACTTAGGATCAAAAGCTTGAGACTCTGAACAAAATCGTGAGACTTTGCAAGTCTGTTTTTGTAATCTTTCATACAAATGCATAAATTTTTCAATATAAATCAAACATGATTAATATAAAAAGAACACATTTAAATTTTGCTGCAATCGAAACAAAATTAGCGATGAATAGGCAAAGATTGTGGACAGCATAAGTAGTAAGCTCAGGTGGGCGAAAATGGGGCATATTGAAAAATACCTTTTTTCTCCATAAAAATGTAAATGTTTTAATATTTTTTCTTCTAAGGAGATATAAGAACATAAGTGCTTCTAATGAAGTTTTAGGATATTTCAACAATATTAGTGTGTGCAAAACTTCTTGTTTTTGCTCTTAACTTACTGCCTGTTACGAAAAAACTTTCTTCTAGATTCCTTATAATTAGGAAAATTATTTATATTTTGATACATATTACAGTGGAACCCCGATCTATCATTCCCGCATTTATCGTTTTCCCGTATTGATCGTTTTATTTCTATGGTCCCTGCACAAACTGTATTCAAATAACGTTAACAAAATCCGCATGTATCGTTCGTCAAAAATTCACTTTCCCGGGTCCATCGTTGTAAAATGCTTCTTATGACCGAAATGAAATTGAAGATCAAGCGGATCAAAATGGCTTACAAACCTAATTACTTCCTGGTATGATATCTTGGATTGGTGATGGTATAGGTGAGGAGTTCTTATATCTAGCAGGGACGAGTATGGTGTGATATGTAGTGATTATATTTCCATTGATTTAGAAGTAGCAACGTGCGGTATCCTAAGAATGGAAGAAATGTGACGCAAGAAATGAAAGTAATCGCGAAGAGGCTAAGAATAATATTCATGCCTATGAGACTGAGCCAACACTAGTGCCTAGTTTATCCTACGCAATAAAGATATTTGAAATTGTATGACTTACAGATGAATACACATAAAAAAGAAAAAAAAAATGTAAATCTTGAAAATTTTGTTTAATTAAAAGATTAATGGAAAACCCAGTGTAAAATTACTGGTTTTTAAAAAATAAGTATCACTTAATTTCTACACAACTTCAATTTGTTTCTTTTACAGTTTGGTAACAAATTTAGTATTTTTGGTATGCTGGATACATTGTGTGTATTCATAAATACTGTTTTCTTCATATTTTGACTTTAACCCGCATTCGTCGTTTTCCCGCATGCATCGTTTTTTACTATGCACCCCTTGAAAAACGATAGATCGAGGTTCTACTGTAGTAGATATACTTATATGTATATATATATAAAGAATTGAATAATATAAAAACATTAAGAATAAAATTGTAATTTCTATTTTTTAAATTTCTTCTGAGGTGGAGGAAAATGGGGAAATGCTTAGACTTAAGAAAATCTTGTATGATACTGACATTGCTATTCCTCCTGTAGTTAAATATTACTGAAACCAAAGTTAAAATCAGTGAAACTGAGATTTTAATTAACTGTTTATTGTAGAAGTTAATTTTGTTGAACCATTAGAGAAGCCTCGGATTTTTTTCGGAGGTGACTGAGAACTCAAAAAACTAGAATGCAACATTGCTTATAAAAATCGATATACCATATCTTTTTTTTTTTCGTGAAGGGGGGGGGGGATGGAGCCCATTTACTTTCCGTACAAGTGTTTGCGTATAAAAATGAATTAACGAAAATAATAATAATAATAATAAATCCATACGTCGAATTGGAAAACTTTGCAGTAGGAGAAACATACATTACAGAAAATATCAATTTTGGCTTAGGTCTGTAGCTAATCCTCAAAATCTTCAAGGGGAACTTTCAAAGTTATCCAGAAATACGTAATCTTTTTCATACCTAATGTTTACTTATTTCGGGGGTGGCTACAGCCCATCAGCTATCCATTGCCCACACTCCTGTGTGGAACAAAGTAACATTTGCCATTTACTGAGTGAACCGGAATCTGATAATCGTGTACATTATTTATTTAGCTAAATATCAGGTTGTAACGAAAGTTTTCCGCCAGATTTGCTTGAGTCAGCTCACGCTGTACCCAGCTATTGACCTTATATGTCAAGTTTATGCGATGCTTAGCGCGACTAATGGACATGACACTAAAGTCTAATTCTTTTAGCTAGCTCGCGTGGATGAATATTTTATCTTCTTCCACAAATTCTCATAGGCGGGCCACATCAGCATCAGTAGTCCGGTCAGAGCGCTCTGCTTCTTTAATATCCTAGTCCTCGTTTTTGAACTTTCGGTGCCAAATCTTCACAGTGTCATATGATACAACAGTAGTACCTTAAGCTGTACACATGATTCAGTGTCATTCTGTAACTGACCTTTTGCGACAGAACTGAGAGTAAATGATGGATCAATCTGGTAGCGTGGTAGTTCCATTTCAGAAACCTTATACTTAATCATAACGATATTGTTTTACGGATTTCACAACACAGTGCTCTAAAACAAGTCTTTCCTTTCAAATAACAAAAATCGTTTTACAAAATATTGGCAAAGACACCAACGCGAACTGCTTGCGCAGGCAATACTTGGAGTGGCGGAAAACTTTCGTTACAACCTAATATTTTTGAAATAATCCTTTTCTGTGTATCTTTTTCTTGAAGTATATTAAAAATACATTAAAGTGAGTAACTTTTCTTTCATTCAGACCATTAACATGATTTTTATTAAAAATATACAGGTATTTTTGCACTACCCCCCAGTTTTCACCACGTTGGAGGAAAATTATATCAATACTTGCCAAATTGAAAATGAAACTGGAGAAAAGTCGATTGATAACATTAAAAAATAATGCTATCTTTTCAATTTATGCATATCCAATATATGTAATATACGTCAATAATTTAATTAACATAAATTTAACAGCTTGATTTCAGGATCATAAAAAAATGCATGATTTTCCCACCAAAAAACTTATGATGCCCTTTGATTTACGGGGGATTAATCTCAAATTTTGCATATTTATATTCTAGTTCTAGTTGGTTGGTTGGTTGAGATTTATTGGCACAAAATCCAGCAAGGATATGCTGCGCCAGACGAGGGTAAAAATGAAAAAATACCTTGCTAAAAAGATAAAGGCTAAAAGACATGACTAGTAAAAAAGGATAAAAGCAATCATTAGTAAAAATTGTAAGTAGGCTTGTCTGGATGGGGTACCCCATCCAGACAACTGTCAAAACAAGTCGTAATTCATATCAAAAAAAGAAGGTCAATATGCCTAAGGAAGCGGAACAGGTTTTTATGTGGAGTTTCACCTAAAATTTCGTCAAGTACGGGATAAGAACAGATAAAATAAGTCCGGTAAAAAGAGTTAAAAGCTTTACAAGCGCTTAAAACATGACGGATGGTTAGATGTGTGTTGCAATGAGAACAGTGTGGTGCAGCAAAAAGCAGATGCTTATGGGTGAGTCTCGTATTACCTATCCGTAGGCGTGTCAAACTTGCGACTCGGATGAGATGACCAGTGAGTGATGGATGGTCGTATGGTATGCAGTATATTGTCTATTTCCCCATTCCATTCATTCATCCAACTGTCTTTGATTACGATAGAGATGCCGAGTTTGATGTCCTCGAAAGGTATGTCACCGGTGTAGGACATCGAAGCTTGCCTAGCTGCCACGTCTACTCTTTCGTTACCTGGAATTCCTGTATGACTAGGCACCCAACATAACAGGATACTGAAACCATGGTCAGTGAGGTGGTGGTATTCACGTAGGACTTTGTCCACATAGCTATGTTTGACTGAGCCTGATTTAAGGCATTCCAGCACACTTAATGAGTCTGTATAAATGATAACATTTTTGCTTCTTATTTCTGATATATACAAGAGGCTTTCATAGATAGCTAAAAGTTCGGCTGTGAAGATGGAGCAGTAGGAGGGGAGGGTGTAAGTGCGAGCGCAAGTACCACTGATGTACGCAAAGCCTACGTGATTCCCTGATTTTGAGCCGTCCGTGTAAAGTTCTTGATAGCTAGGGTAATGGTCTTTGTGGTTATGAAAGAATTGTTGATAGATTTGGGGATTGGTGCTTTCTTTTGCGAAGCCTCTGAAAGGCTGCAAAAACGAAATGTGCAAGGTATCCCAAGGTGGAATTTCAAAAGGAGAGCGGGGAGAAACAATGGTGTTTGATAATTGGGTACCAGCAAGACTTCGACGAATCCTGAGACCAAATGAAGGAGTACAGGAGGGACGATTTTGATAAAGACGATCCAGATGATTATCTAAAATGGAATTCCTGAGATAGTGTGAAGGGTATGAGAGAATGAAAAATATGTTTTGATGGACAGTCTATGACGAGTATGAGTGAGGGATGGTTCATGACAAGTGATGTAAAGGCTTTGTATGGGAGATGTTCTAAGGCTCCCGAACAATGCGTAGTGCAGTGTGGTGCACAGTGTCAAGTTTTTTTAAGTTTGACTTACAAGCTGACTCATAGGTACAGGAGGCGTAGTCCATTTTTGAGCGGATGACAGAACGGTAAATTCGTATTAGTGTATCACGTTCTGCTCCCCTTGAGGTGTTACTGAGTACTTTCAGTATGTATACATTTCTTTCACACTTGATTCGGGTATAAGAGATATGTTTTGCAAATGTTAGTTTTTTATCAAGATAAATACCAAGAAATTTGGTGGAGTCAAGTACATCTATTTTTGAAGGACCCAAGAAAAGTTCTGGATCAGGATGTATCCCACGCTTCCGGCAAAAATGCACAGAATTTGTCTTGTCAGTAGAAATGTTAAAACCGTTGTTGTTGCACCATTTATGGATACGGTTGAGCGTATTTTGTAGTTGCCGCTCAATAAAACGCATGCCCTTTCCCTGACAGGAAACCTGTAGATCGTCAACGTATAAGCTGCCGAGGACAGTCGGGGGAAGTTGTTTTAATGTCATTTATTTTTATGGAGAAAAGGGTGACACTTAGAACAGAGCCCTGTGGAACACCCTCCTCTTGCACAAAATTGTCGGACAGAGTGCCATTTATGCGTACCCTGAAGTTCCTGAGGGAAGGAAGTTCTTTATAAATGTGGGCAGGTTGCCACGGAGGCCTAAATTGTAGAGGTCCCGGAGGACATAGGCGGCTGGTGCACCAAAAAAGTGGGGGGTCAAAAGAGATGAGAGTATGTAAGTAGAGGGCACCCCTAAAGCTGTTTTTTTTGGGGGGGGGTGTAAAATTGCCCTATTATAATTGAATTTTAATGTCATTATTGATTAAATGACCTTCTCTAAAAGAACTAGGATCAAAAATCAGAACGGATGCCCACCGAGACTCCCTCCTTTTAATTCAAAGTAGAGACCTGAACGGACCGGGCCGGTACGGAATTTATAAATCTGTTGTTAACAGGCCGGGTCGGACTCGTGTTAGTGTTAATTTTTTTTTCGAGTTCCTGCAACCCGCAAAAAAAGTTAATATTAATAACTTCTTTTATAAAATGTCTGAAAAATATTTATTTATCGATATATCTGGTCGTCTTCATATTTTTTTAATTTCTGGAATTTTCGAATTTTTACTCCTCAACTATGGGCCGGCCCGTGATGTTTGTTCAAATGTGTTACGGGCCCGGGCGCATATAACCAACCTTTACATTCATTCGAACCATAGAAGCCGCGTTGACCTTCGTTTTCCTTCCGCCCGGATTTCGAGATCCCTGATTGGTTAGCTCACTGACATCATGCATGCCCATCTAAGGCTAGCCCACCGAATTTGAAAACTGGCAAGTCTGTACGGCAAATGATGAATTAAAATGATTACGGCATACATATATATATATACGCATAGTAAAATTAAACTTCATTAAGTATGTATTCTTCTCTAATTTCTAATGTTAGTCATAAAACATTCAAAAATGCAGTGATATATTAAATCAATTTTCTAATATTTAATTAAATATTATTTTTTTAATTGTGATATATGAAAATAAACAGAAAAAAAAATAGCCAGAAACACTAAATCATTTATGGAACTAATTATATATATTGAAACTTGTACAAATTAACTTATCCATTAAGAAAATGAGATGGCGCCACAGCGATTTCTTTACAGTACTATTTAGTATTACATAAAATTAACACTGTTTAAATTTTAATATGCTTACATATAGATAAAATACAAAATTTAATGTCGTTTTCAGCCGAATAATAAAACTTACTCTGAAGGAAAAAATAATAATAATAAAAAAAAAAATAAAATAAATAAAAACCCCAAGAATTTCTCCTGCGTCAACTTGACTTTATAGGTCAGTTTACGACGGACGTTCGTCACGTTAAGGGCGCCGGAAATATCCCTGCTGATATGCTTTCTCGCATCGCAGCTATTTCATGCCCCACAATCATAGATTTCAGTAAAATGGCCGAACACCAAAATTCCGATGAAGACCTCCAAAAGAGCTGAAAAAGTCTACAAGATTAAGGTGGATGAGAAAATCAAATCAGTTTCCATCGATCGGCTAAAGCCCGCATTTCTCCTGCACGACGACCAGCCTGGAAACCAGCGACCGCAAGAAAGCAGGTTACCAGCCTTCCCTGGCCAGGAGACTAAAAGAGGTTCATCCGCCTCGTTATTCTCAGCGAGGCCGGCTGCTGAAATCACCAGTTCGCTTCTCCTGACGTCGTCGCTGGGAGGGGAGTACTGCAGGCGCCGCCTCTAGGCTCGCGCACCCCTTCCTCAGTTACGGCGGTCGAAGGTCCGATACCAACTGGGGACTGGTCGCCGAGAGGAGGTGCGCAGGACGAGCTGCATATCGCTGTTGCGATCCGAGAACTAAAATTCAAATGTGCGCGATCGGTAGCTGCTAAATGCAAATGTGCGCATGGCGAACAAGGATAAAAGGCCAGCCAAGTTCTTGCTTAGGAAAAAACGCTGTCAGCAGTCACAGCAACGGGTGCTGCTGCTCGCTGCCTGCTAATTCCTGATTCTGATGTCAAGCTGCTTAGTGGGAGCCCTAGCCTACTCATTCCTGGTTCTGATGCCAAGCACCCTAGTGGATCTCTGCCTAGGATTCTGAGTGCCGATGTCCTGCTGCCTGATCGTCGCCAACTGTCATATTGATGGAAGAGTTATTAGAGTTATGGAAGTTCTATATTTTTAAGTTCCTTGTTTCCGTTCAGTAGTGAACTAGTTAAGTTAATAAAGAGTTTATGTCAACATCGACTTGATTACTGACCAGAAAACCACACGCTACCTACACATATTAAACGAATTTTCTGAAAAAGATAAATAAATTAATTCATCATTGAATGTTTTTATGATTGATGAACCAAATGAAACATTGATGAAACAAATTTTTACTGCGACTGAAAAATATTAAAACGTAGGGATTTTGTTTTATTTTTTTTCTCATTTATCATTTTGAAAATTATTGTTAAAATTATGAAAAAAATATAGGAAATACCACCTATTCAGCTACCTTAAATATATATATATATATATATATTAACAAAACTAGTATTTAATTTATTGAACAAATATTAAACTATGTAATACACTAAGCATTTATTATATTTTGGATATTATAGGATAAATAATTCTTTTCTTTTTTTTTTTCTTCTTCTTCTAAAGTTCAAGATCGAGTAACTGACCAAGTCAAAAAGAAATTCTAATAATTTCTAAATAAAGTCATCAAGAGAGGAAAACAATTTGGGGAGCTCTTCGTCTAAAACTGTAATTTATAAACTAAATTTCAAACTGTCTATGGCAGAAAATGCTTTTCATTTAAAAATAATGGTCATTAAGAGAGGGGACATCTCAGAGGCATTTTACTGTATGTATATATATATATATATATATATATATAAATAATAATTTATGTACTGTAGAATTAACATATCCATTAAAATTATAGAAATATGGATAAATACACGTTAGAAAAATGCTAGGAATCATCCCTAATCAACACTGAAAAAGAGATACAAGGAGAGAAATCTAATTTACATAAAAAAAAGTTGTGTCAGGTTTTAGGCACACAATGAGGCTTAAAGTGCTTTTAAAGTGTTTTCCAACACCTTCAGCAATAAGCGAAAAAAAAAAGCATTAAAGTTAAAATGGTTTTTAATGAAATCGTAATCCATGGATTCAAAAATAAAGAATTAAAATGCATGCAAGAAAAAACAAAAACATCTTGGAATATATGAAATTATGTTAAAAACCTCATTAAATAAAAATCACAAACAAAAAACCTGAATGTAAATTTTAAAAAAGTCGTAATGTAAATTAAAATAATTCAATCAGTGAAACATACTTGAAATCCAACATTATACTTAATACACACACAGTGGTTAAATGTTTTTTAAATTGTAAAAGTTTTAAAATATCCACACTACAACTAAATAACTGCAAACAAAAATGCAATGAATTATTTAAATTCCTTGTTTTATTAATTAATTAAATCTCATGCATCGAGCTCTAACTTAAGTCATTTATTAATATTTAGAGTACATACCATTATTCAAGAAATGATATTCACAATTTTTCAAAAAATATTTTCTTTTATGGGAAAAAAATTGTACTAAATAAATCTTGAATAATTGTAGTATACGAATCATTTCATATTATAATAAATTTAATTAAATTAAAGCTTATAATTATAGACAAGCATTGAAAACAGCCTAGGCGATTTTTTTTTAAATTAACGTATTATATAATTCTACTTATATAATAACAGATGGCAGCACCTGTGGAAAATATGGTTTAAAATAAGATTCGTAATCTAATTTGTATATTCTTTTAATGCGTATCATTTAAAACTACTTCAACCTGCCTATATGTTTATTTCTCTGGTTTTCACCTCATGATAATTAATGATTTTAATTCATAATTCATCATTTGCCGTAATCATTTTAATTCATCATTTGCCGTACAGACTTGCCAGTTTTCAAATTCGGTGGGCTAGCCTTAGATGGGCATGCATGACGTCAGTGAGCTAACCAATCAGGGATCTCGAAATCCGGGAGGAAGGAAAACGAAAGTCAACGCGAATTCTATGGTTCGAATGAATGTAAAGTTTGGTAATATGCGGCCCGGGCATGGCCTACAAAATCAAGAATCGTCGGGCTCGGGCCGGGCCGGGACTCTATTTTCAGGCCCGTGCAGGTCTCTAATTCAAAGTTCCATTTTAATTCTTATGAAATAATAACATGAGAAGAATATAAAACACTTACTTGTTAAGCAAATCTTTCTTTCTTTAAATTCTCGAATAGATCAATGATGTCACAAAATGACAAACTTCCAAACACAAAGAGAGAGGAGGTCACTAATAAATTCATTTATTTGATCTTACATTATCCATTCTAATAAATTATTTGGTATTATATTATGCAATATTGGCATATACATCCAATTTATGGAAGTAACATAGGATCTTTTAAATTAATTTCTTTTTTCTCGGGGGGTGGTCGCCCCCTCCGCCCCCCTTTAATCCGCCCTTGTATGGAAATATATCAAAGCGTTCTTTTTCAACAAGAAAATTGCATCTTTTCCTCAATTCTGTTATCTCTGGATATTTCTGGCAAAGAGTTGGTGTATTTTTTGTACATTTTTTGAAAAATTTGCATTTCTCTCTTTAATTTTTCCATATCAAGAAGTAAAATGCTCTGTTCACTTCTCCATAGTACTCTAACCATGCAAATTGGTCGAACCAACTTTTTTGGAATTTCCTCACTTTATGTATCGGATATTCAAAGTCTAGAGGCTTATGTGGACCTTCGTTTATTTCATTTTTCCTGTATTTATGATGATCCGAAGTTAAAGTGTCTCATTATCTTCAGTTCTGAATCCAAGTTATTTTCACTGAAACTTTACGTTGGTAAATGATCAGCCTGTGTTTCCTTGAAACTTAAACCATCACATTTTTCATTTTCTTTTAAATTGCTAATCTTACTGTACTAGCATATTTTGATATGCATTTTCCGCAACTGGAATCTTAAGGAAACATGAAGTGATGGTCGGTTGGGTTTTAAGCCTCTTTGCTTTTAACATTTCAAAAACAAATATGAATATGGAAGAAATAAAGATCATGAATCAGAAAAACTTAGGCAGCACGCGCACAGTCAACCTACTGCTTCGAAATAGCATAAAGGAATGAAATGTTCACGAGATCCTTACATCTGGGCTGGGCCGATAATATACAGTTATAGAATATACAGTTCCTTTCGGGAAATTTCTAATTCGCCCCCCCCCACGCACACATACACTCACATACAATCTCCTACAATTAAATCCCTTTCTAAATGCTTCTATAATATACAGTTATAGGGCCGATAATATACAGTCTAGAATATACAGTTCCTTTCGGGAAATTTCTAATTCGCCCCCCCCCCACACGCGCACATACACTCACATACAATCTCCTACAATTAAATCCCTTTCTAAATGTTCAGATAAATATGCTTTCTTTTCCTTAAATGTAATCTTAAAAGATACTGTAGAAAGCCGTTTATTATCCCTTCCATGAATTGTATTCATGGGTGGTCAGTTTAACTCTTTAGCTCCCAAAGAGAATCTCATAACTGTTGGTTCCTATCAAAACGGCAGAAAATGGCCTGTCCGCCCTTTCCCCATGTAACCTCCCTTTTTAAGTAGAGTGAGAGGCTTCCTGTAATGATAATCCGAAGACGGTCTGCTGTATCTATTCCAGAATACAGGAAGGTAGCAACAAAATTTTAAAGTAACACACCTGTAAGGGGGGGATTCCTAGAAGGCTACACTCCGTTTTTATGGGAACGAAGGCACTCGGACAGTTGGACGAGATAAAGAATAATTTTCCCTTCTTTTATCCAAATAAAGTAAAAGGAATGCGCATTGCCGCTATTGTCAAGATCTGTTTTCTCCCCATCACAATTACTGTGACTTGTTTTAGAGAAAACGCATCGAATTTCTCTCGCCGAAAAACCGTTAAATGCGGGAAATCTAACGTTCTTGACGGGATTTTTTAACATTACAAGTATAGGAAGATATTTGGAACCAATAGACCTTGCACTGGGAAAGTTCGCTTTCCCTCCCCTTCTTTTGCTCGTTTTCCCTATTGAGTGTCTTGTCATCATTTTTAGATGAATTGTTACTTTTGAACTTTGAAAATTGGGGGGGGGGCGAAGCCCCTTTACTTTTGGAAGTGAGGGGGCAGTCGCCCCCCTTGCCCCCCCGTACCAGCCGCCTATGCCGGAGGATACCATATCTTTGAATACATATGCATGTTATATGCTTTCATATAACATCTTAACTATTAATGCATGTCTGAATTCAAATTTTCAATGTGAAATTTCAATTCTTATTAAATAATACTTTATAATCTTTCATAAAATATTATTTTCACCGAATATATATCTATAGTTTCACATGACTTGATAATTTGGGAATTCTCGCAAGAAAATAAAATAGTTTATTAAATTTTAATTATTCAGAGCGCTTTGAAAAACCAAAACAGTTTACATAAATGCTAATTAAAACGAATTTTAATTTTATCTGAAAAATATGGATTTTCAGTAAAATGAAAATTTTTGTTTACAGATGGAAAAATATGATAAAACCATGATAAATTTCGTAAACAAAGTTTCAAACCTCATAAAGATAGAATGTATTGCATCTAAGCATTTTGAAGAATAAAAATATCGGAATAATGAATATTTATGAAAGCATATAATATATAACATGCATATGTATACTAAGGCCAATTTGAAGAAATACAGGACATATTTAACAGAGGGAAAGTTATATAAATTACCGCAAAGTTTTATGCTTCAAAAATCCGTTCATTTATATACTCAACCATTTGTGATTATTTTATATAAAAAACAATCGTACACAATTCATATAAGGTGAGCAGAAAAAACGCGCACGGGAAAAAACGTTATCCGAAAAACCGGACCATGGTCTACGGCCTGAAAATTTTAGGGGGCAAATGTTAAAATAGTTCAACACAAAGCCCCACTAAAAATAATCTTAAGATTTTCTTTTAAAAAAAATCAGCAGAAAGTCTCTTCTGCAAAAATTCTGAATATATTCTGCAAATATTCTTCAGAATTGAACGGGCCAAATGACTTGAGATTTTCTGCAGATTTTTGAGTAGCTATATTATTTTGCAGATATTCTTAAGAATATGAACGGGCCAAATAACTTGAGATTATCTGCAGTTTTTTAATAGGTGTAATTCTCTGCAGATATTCTTCAGAATTTAGTGGACCAAAATAACAATAATAATACTGTAGAAAATCTTAAGTTATTTGGCCCATTAAATCCTGAATTAATCTGCACAATATTACAGAGAAATCTTATTATTTAAAAGATTCCAGTTTTAAACAATTCTAGTTTGAGAAAATTTATTTTTTTTAAATGTTGCATTTCACTCTTACCATCTAAGATTCAAAGAAATCTACTATCATACATTATAATTTTACATTAGATTTTAAAATTGAAATATTTAGTTTTGGTATAGGTCAGCAGCCAGATCCCTCCTTGTTAATTTTACTTTAGATTACTAATATATATTTCAACATATAATTCCCATTCTTTTGTTTACAAACAAACTACCAGGCATCAAAATTTTGATTTAAAAAGTAAGTGAAGATTAAAAACATTTCAACATGCAATTCTCTCTTCTTTTTTTTTAAATTGAACAAATTACCAGATATCAAAATTTTGATTAAAATAAGTGGAGATTAAAAACTTGTAGAATAGTAACAAAAATGCAACCAATTGGAAAATTAGACATTAAAGAAATTTTAGTTTCCAAATTGTGTAAAAAAAGAAATTTCTTCTTCATAAATAAGATTGCTTTGAAAGAAAACTAGGTAAAATCATACAAGCCGGTGCGCACCCCATGTAAACATGGCGACAGTCGCTGGAGCTTGGCGGCCGGCAAGCTCCAGCGACTGTCGCCAACCATTTTCCACGATCAGCACATTAAAATTGCACATATATTCCACTAAAAATGAGCAACCAGTGGACCGTTTTTAACTAAAAAAACCTCAGTGGATTCAGCAACCTAGTTGTACAGCTATCTAAACTAGGCAACCAGTGGTCCGTTTTTAACTAAAAAAACCTCAGTGGATTCAGCAACCTAGCTGTACAGCTATCTAAACTAGGCAACCAGTGGCCCGTTTTTAACTAAAAAAACCTCAATGGATTCAGCAACCTAGCTGTGCAGCTATGTAAACTATGCAACCAGTGGACCGTCTTTAACTAAAAAAACCTCAGTGGATTCAGCAACCTAGTTGTACAGCTATGTAAACTACACAACCAGTGGACCGTTTTTAACTAAAAAAATAACATTGAATTAAGCAACCTAGTTGTACAGCTAATGTAAACTGGGCAAACACCGGCCCGTTTTCAACTCAAAAAAACATCGGTGGATTAAACAACCTAGTTGTACACCTCTTATAAAGTCAGTATGATTAGAATAGCACGTAAATAGCACTTACGAAAACATAAAACAAATCGAATATCAATTTAAAATTCACATTAAAAACCTTAAACATTGCAAAGATTCGTTAAAAAAGAGCACTTACCTTTATTTTTTTTTTTAAATAACCGCTCAGAAATGTCCCCAACACCCACCGGCTTATAACGTAAAACCAGCATGCTTTCTTTTATTTAGCTCTATATTCACACCATATTTCTATCAAACACACACAAAAGAACGCTCCTTTTTCTTTCAAAACATAAAAAAAACACCATATTCCACACATAAATACTGACGACGAAATTCCCCGACACGCTTACTAACCTACGATACGCTTACTAACCTACGATAAAACAGAATGAAAACCACAAGGAAAATCAAACATTAACTTAATCCACTCTATCACCAGCCACAAACAAACAACTATCGTCATTCAATTAGCACTGAATGAAAATCCCATACTTCTAAACACCCAGTGTTTCTCTTTGGTTACTAGTCTAAACAATCACCCCCCTCAGGGGGAAGACCTTCTTTAGGTTTTCACGGGTGTCGCAATCCCGGGGCCCCAGCGATCTTTCGCTCCTCTACTTTCTACCCTCCTCTCTGCTTCTGCTGTTTCCTTTCACTTCTCCCTCGGTGTGGTTTCTTCTCAGGAAGTGAGGGCCCCCCTTCAGAAGCTGTGGCCACTCTGTGCCATCAGCTTCTATTGGCGGAAAACTGCCCACGTGTTTGCCGTGCGTGGAGACCCGTGTCCCCGGAAATGGGGATCCTGGTAATTGAGGGGTCTTCTCCAACACATTACTTTGGCCTCGGCTTCGGGTAAACGGGAGGTACACAGCGTTCCCCTGTGTATCAATTGGCTGGTGGTACTGATTTCGATCAACTGCTAGGGATCAAGCAATCGGTCATCTACTGGGCACGTCGTTAAGGGTGGATGCTGCCTAAGGGATGCACTGTGCGCGTATAGACCCGACTAGCACTGGTGTGCAATTGCACACCCCCTCGTTGGGCTCCGTGGTGGGTAGTGCGGTCGGGTCCGAATCTCAATTCCTCCAACATGGATATGAAAAATTCTTCATCTCTCGTCAACGTTCCGCTACCTATTACCAATGATAACACGGATCCTCAAATTTCAAACACTAATGCTCGATTCTTCATTATACAATGTATTGAAGGAGGCTTTAACGAAACATCGCCATTCCTTATACACAAATGCATTGCAGCCAATGTAGGTGAAGTAAAAAAACTAAGATCTGGAGACCTTCTAGTAGAAGTGTCCAACAATAGACAAGCGTCAAAAATCAAGAAAATAACGAACTTTGGGCCAAAATCTGTTACAGTGTCCCCTCATACATCCCTAAACACATCAAGAGGAGTTATATCAGAACCCGACCTTGTACACTGCTCGGAAGCCGAACTATTAGAAAACCTGAGTGAGGACAGCGTATGCGCTGTCCGTCGAATCACTATTCGTCGCAATAGCCAAATTATTAATACAAAACACATTGTCTTAACCTTTCAGTCTCCCACTATTCCATCCCATATTAAAGCCGGCTATCTATTATGTCCCGTTAGACCATACGTACCAAATCCTATCCGTTGCTTCCAGTGTCAAAAGTTCGGTCATACTAAAACCTCCCCCTCAGGGGGAAGACCTACTTTAGGTCTTTACGGGTGTCGCAATCCCGGGGCCCCAGCGATCTTTCGCTTCTCTTTGTTCTACCCTCCTCTCCTCTTAGCTGTATCCTTCCTTTTCCCCCTCAGTGTAGTTTCCTCTGTGGAGGTGAGGGCCCCCCTTTAGAAGCTGCGGCCGCCCTGTGCCGTCAGCTTCTATTGGCGGAAAACTACCCACGTGTTTGCCGTGCGTGGAGACCCGTGTCCCCGGAAAAGGGGATCCTGGTAATTGAGGGGTGTTCCCGTAAAGGAAATCATCATTACGGAATTTCCATAGACACGGGAGAAACCTCAACACATTGCTTTGGCCTCGGCTTCGGGTAAACGGGAGGTATACAGCGTTCCCCTGTGTATCAATCGGTTGGCGGTACTGATTTCGATCAACTGCTAGGGATCAAGCAATCGGACATCTACTGGGCACGTCGTTAAGGGTGGATGCTGCCTAAGGGATGTACTGTGCGCGTATAGACCCGACTAGCACTGGTGTGCAACTGCACACCCCCTTGTTGGGCTCCGTGGTGGGTGGTGCGGTCGGGTCCGAACCTCAATTTCCCCAACATGGCTTTACAAAATTCTTTGTCTCACGTCAATGCTCCGCAGTCTACTCCCACTGAAAATACTGATGCACAACTTCTAAATATGAATGCTCGATTCTTCATCATCCACTATGTTGAAGGAAACTTTGCTGAAACATCACCATTCTTAATACACAAATGTATCACTGACAATGTAGGAGAAGTCAAAAAAGTTAAAAAATTAAGATCTGGAGACCTGTTAGTTGAAGTATCAAGCAATAGACAAGCATCCAAAATAATGAGGATTAAAAACTTTGGCCTAAAACCTGTCACAGTAACACCCCATACATCCTTAAACATCTCACGTGGAGTCGTATCTGAACCTGAACTTTTGCACTGCTCTGAAGCTGAACTATTAGAAAACCTAAGTGATGAAAAAGTATGTGCTGTGCGTCGAATCACTATCCGACGCAATAATCAACTAATCCCCACCAAACATATTATTTTAACTTTCCAGTCTCCCACAATTCCATCCCATATCAAAGCCGGCTATCTATTATGCCCCGTTAGACCATATATACCAAATCCCATTCGCTGCTTCCAGTGTCAAAAGTTCGGCCATACTAAAACCTCCTGTCGTGGGTCACCGGCCTGCGCCCGCTGCGGTGCCTCCGGCCATGACAGTGAAACCTGCTCTGCAGCTGCAAAATGTATAAACTGTGCACAGGAACATCCGTCATACTCCAAGTCATGCCCCAAATGGGCTTTCGAAAAAGAAATCCAGTCCCTGCGTGCCACTCAAAGACTCTCCTATCCAGAAGCCCGTAAAATAATAGAAAGCCGTACCCCTAAACCTGGTCTGTCCTATGCAGCCGCAACAAAATCTACTAAATCAATAGCCACTCAGACTGACCCTGTCATTCATCCTTCCTCTTCCAAGACATCAACAAGTAAACAATCAGTCCATAAACAAAACAGTTCCGCCACTGCACCAGAGAAAACTAAGAAAAAATCTCACAGCAATAGCTCTACTCAAGTCAGACCAACAATCAGTAAAGCAGCAACCTACAAATTAAAACACAACCGTTTCAGCACAAGGAAAATACCTCCTCAACCACATATAGATGACTCAATCTTAAAATTATCACCCTCGGAATCAGAAATATCGGATGAAGAATCGATGGAACATGAAGACATTGAGCCACCTAATAACCCTAAAGGGATTACCACGACAACGCACAATGCCCCTAACATAACATAGTTATGGCATTGTTGCTGTCATGGAACTGCCACGGTTTTCAGAACAAAAACGACGACCTCAAAACACTTATTTACAATCACAATCCCGCCTGTCTCGCCCTTCAGGAAACATACCTCAAACCCAATAAGCACACTCAAATTCACAATTATACTGTCCTTAGAAAGGATTATGTGCTAGGGGATAGGGCCTCCGGCGGAGTTGCCCTCCTAATAAATAATCACTATCCCTATTGTACTCTCAATCTCAACACACCTTTACAGGCTGTCGCCATTAGAATCCATCTCAAACATCTCACTACAATCTGCAGTATATATCTTCCTCCTAATGGAACAATCAGTCGAACTTTACTCAATAACCTTGTCCAGCAACTTCCTACCCCTTTCATACTCCTAGGGGACATGAATGCCCACAGTCCCCTGTGGGGCAGCAAAGACACCAACAATAGAGGTCAACAAATAGAACAAATCCTAACCGACTTCTCACTGTGTGTTATGAATAATGGTGACAGTACTTACTTCCATCTTCCCACAAAATCATTTCATGCAATAGACCTTGCTATCTGTTCTCCTCCAATCCTCCCACTGTATAATTTCTCTGTTTCTGGAGATTTACATAATAGTGACCACTTTCGGATCATTCTCTCTCCTTTGTATATGAATCCAAACCAAACTTCAACAATACCCAGATACATTCACGACAAGGCAGATTGGCAGACCTTTACTTCACTATCAACAATATCCCAAAATATCATAGAAGGCACTATTGATGAGGTCGTTAATAAAGTCACGTCCACTATCATTAAGGCAGCAGATAATAGTATACCGAAATCGGGCACAAGCTGTCGCAGAAATAAAAAACCGTGGTGGAACGCTGCGTGCACCCTAGCCAAAAAGCAGCAGCAGAAAGCCTGGGGTACCTTCCGCCGGTATCCCACAACTGAAAACCTTATCATTTTTAAAAAAGCAAAAGCAGTCGCCCGCAGGGTGAGGCGGCAATCTCAAAAGGAATCATGGATGCAATATGTCTCCAGCATTACTACATCAATCTCTAGTAAGGAGCTATGGACCAAAACAAAAAGAGCTGTGGGAATATACAACAACCCTACCATACCCTGCCTATCCATCAATAACAAAATCATCTCTGATATTACAGACATTGCAAATACCATCGGCGAAACATTGGCTCTATCCTCTTGTAGTACCTCTTACTCAAATACCTTTAATACCCATAAACTGCAATCTGAGCGGCAAAAACTAAACTTTAAATCTTCTTCGCAATACTCTTATAATAGTATCTTTACAATCCATGAACTCACCAATCAACTCAGACAGTTACCGAACACTTCTCCTGGTCCCGATGGTATCACATATGAAATGCTAAAACACCTTTCTCACGTTTCCCTTGCAAATCTACTACAGCTGTTTAATAGAATCTGGAACGAACACACCTTTCCTTCCTCCTGGAGAAATGCCATAGTCATACCCTTTCCAAAGCCCGGAAAAGACACCTCAAATCCTAATAACTACAGACCCATAGCCCTTACCAGTTGCCTTTGCAAACTGCTGGAGAAAATGATCAATGCACGCTTAGTTTACGTTTTAGAAACAGAGGGCCATATACACCCTTACCAAAGTGGCTTCCGCAGGGGCAGATCAACTATTGACAACATACTATATCTAGAAACTCAAATTCGTAACGCTTTCTTAAGAAGAAACCACTTAATCTCTATTTTCTTTGACATAGAAAAGGCATACGACAAGACCTGGAGATACGGTATTCTCCGGGATCTCTACAATCTAGGCTTCCGTGGCAACCTTCCAATATTTATCCAGAACTTCCTTTCACTTCGAAATTTCAGAGTACAAATAAACGGCATTCAATCAAATAGTTTCGTTCAAGAAGAGGGCGTCCCTCAGGGCTCTGTCTTAAGTGTTACCCTCTTTTCAATAAAAATCAATAATATACTGAATCAATTACCTCCATCTGTTCACGGAAGCCTATATGTCGATGACCTTCAAATTTCTTGTCAGGGAAAGGACATGCGTTACATTGAGCGTCAGCTCCAGAACACCATCAATCGCATCCTAAAATGGTGTACCACAAATGGATTTAACATTTCTGCGGAAAAGACTGTCAGTACGCACTTCTGTCGTTTACGAGGGATCCATCCTGATCCTGAGCTCTACGTGGGCAGCTCAAAAATAGAAATACGTGACTGCGCTAGGTTTTTAGGGGTATATTTTGACAGAAAATTGACCTTTGCTAACCATATCTCCCATATCCGCAACAAATGTGAAAAGGACCTAAATATCCTAAAGGTATTAACTAACACTTCTTGGGGAGCGGAGCGTGACGCCCTGTTGCGGATCTACCGTGCAGCAATTCGATCCAAAATAGATTACGCCTGTGGAGTGTATGGATCTGCATGTAGGTCAGCCCTAAAAAAACTTGACACAGTGCATCATACTGCACTACGCCTCTGTTCTGGAGCTTTTAGAACATCACCCATACAAAGTCTCTATATCACTTGTCATGAGCCATCTCTCATCCACATCCGTCACAAATTATCATTAAACAATTATTTTCGCATCCTGTCTCATCCCTCCCACCCTTTGGGGGACGCATTGTCGGACACACATTTGGACCGCCAATATGGAAATCGCCCCTCATGCACTCCTCCCTTTGGTTTAAGGATCCGTAGGAGTCTAGTTGGTACACAACTGGAGAATGTTAAAGTCTCTCCTAATTCTCCTCATGAAACGCCACCATGGACTACACTGCAGACCTCGTACCTCCAACCGTTTAATGGCTTTACTAAACAGGGTACCGACCCAAAAATATATCAACAGTTGTTCTCAGACCACAAAAACACATATAAAAAATATACAGAAATATACACTGACGGCTCCAAATCTGGGAATCATGTCGGCTTCGCCTTCGTTGGAAGTAACTATACCTGCAGCTATACTCTCCCTCCGTTCTGTTCAATCTTTACTGCTGAATTACTTGCCATCCATGAAAGCCTGTTATATATCTCTAAAATGACTACAAAAAGGTATATCATCTACTCCGACTCCCTCAGTGTACTAAACAATCTAAAATCGGGCTCCCTCACTCATAGCTATATAACCAAAGTGCTACGTCTGCATGAACAACTGACAAATCGTGGATACAATATTCTCTACTGTTGGGTACCCAGTCATATTGGGATACTGGGCAACGAGAAGGCGGATAGTTTAGCCAGGCAAGCTACAATCCCCTACACTGGCTATCTCGCATACAATGACATAAAGTCCGGTACCTCTAGCATAGTAAAAAGCAGTTGGACCAGTAAATGGGATAGTGAAACTGAAAACAAACTGCATTCTATCCGACCTTCCCTCACTCATTGGTCATCCCTTTCATATCGAAATCATGATGTCATTCTGACTCGTCTCCGTATTGGTCATACGAGAATCACCCATAAACACCTACTTCTGGGTGAACCTGCCCCAGAATGTTCACATTGTCAATCTCACCTTACCATTCGTCACATTTTAACCTCTTGTACAGCTTTTAATAATTTTTACCAAATATTTTTTAACTGTTCTCATCCCAAACTTGACGATCTATTGGGTGAAACCCCTCACTGTAATTTATTTTCATTTCTTCGACGTATCAATCTGTTTTACTCAGTGTGAAATATACACCTTTCTCTGACTGGTATCTGGATGGGAGCCCCCATCCAGATGTCCTTGGCTTACTTTTATCTACTTTTTACCTTTCTACAGTTATATTTTATCAGTTTTAGACCTTACGGATTTTAGCTTTACATGTTTTATACAACAACTTTTACGCAAAAGCGTTATTTTATACTAAATACACATTGTCTGGCGCAGTATGTCCTTTCTGGACCTTGTGCCATTAAACAACAACCAACCAACCATACTAAAACCTCCTGTCGTGGATCACCGGCCTGCGCCCGTTGTGGTGCCTCTGACCACGATAGTGCCACCTGCTCTGCAGTTGCAAAATGTGTAAACTGCAAACAGGAACATCCATCGTATTCAAAGTCATGCCCGAAATGGGCATTTGAAAAAGAAATTCAATCACTGCGGGCCTCTCAAAAACTCTCTTATCCTGAAGCCCGTAAAATAGTTGAAAGCCGTACCCCTAAACCTGGTCTGTCTTATGCCGCAGTGACAAAATCAATAAAATCCGTAGCAATTCAAACCGATCCACCGAAACCAATACCTTTTTCTTCTTTTACTTCAACTCCAATAGCTAAACCTGTTTCTAATAAGAATCACTCTAACATAGGAAACCACAAAAACACAACAAAGAAAAGTGCAT
Source organism: Cheiracanthium punctorium (assembly GCA_038373885.1). Taxonomy (NCBI): domain Eukaryota; kingdom Metazoa; phylum Arthropoda; class Arachnida; order Araneae; family Cheiracanthiidae; genus Cheiracanthium; species Cheiracanthium punctorium. The sequence continues at coordinate 50,152 of JAWZYV010012734.1, read as the reverse complement.
CTGCAGGCCGGCCACAAATCAAAAAATCCTCAGCTTACAGGTCCAAATATAACAAATCCAGAATAAAAAACATTCCACCACAACGGCCCATTGATGATACTATCCTCCGCTTGTCTCCATCGGACTCTGACATTACAGACAGTGCAATGGATGATGATCTCATCCCTAGTACCCCACCTCAACCTTCGGGGATTAATAAGAAGTTATCCATTATCCCTAACACAACTTGATAATGGCTCTGCTGCTGTCCTGGAACTGCCGCGGTTTTTTAAATAAAAACGGTGATCTTAAAACACTGATTTATGACCATAATCCCGCCTGCATAGCCCTACAAGAAACCTTTCTAAAAACCACTAGACATACTACTATTCGCAACTACAAGATACTTCGAAAAGACTATGATTTCAATGACAGGGCCTCTGGTGGTGTTGCCCTAATAATAAACAATAGATATCCTCATATAACCATCAATCTTAGCACAAATCTCCAAGCAGTTGCCGCTCGTATTCACCTTAAACAGCTCACGACAGTCTGCAGTATCTACCTCCCTCCTAATGAAACTTTCAATCAAAGATCCCTTAGTAACCTTATTCAACAACTTCCTCCTCCATTCATACTCCTTGGTGATATGAATGCACATAGCCCATTATGGGGCAGCAAAGACACAAATAACAGAGGTGAGCAAATAGAACAAATACTGACAGATTTTTGTCTATGCATCATGAACAATGGTGACAATACATACTTCCACTACCCAACTAAATCCTTTCATGCCATAGACCTTGCCATCTGTTCACCCTCGATCCTTCCAATGTACAATTTCTCTGTTTCCGGTAATCTACATAATAGCGATCATTTTCCGATTCTTCTCTCACCTCTGTACCAAAACCCCAAACCTAACTCTTCTCTACCAAAATACATCCATAATAAGGCAGACTGGCAAAATTTCACTTCCCTGTCGACAATATTACCTAATATGATTGAAGGAACCATTGACGAGGTCGTCAACAAGGTTACCTCTACCATCCTTAATGCAGCAGATCACAGCATACCAAAATCGGGCACACATTGTCGTAGAAATAAAAAACCGTGGTGGAATGAGGCATGCGCCTTAGCAAAAAAGCAGCAGCAGAGAGCGGGGGGAACCTTTCGTCGCTACCCCACCACTGATAATCTTCTTAAATTTAAAAAAGCAAAAGCATATGCACGTAGGATAAGGAGACAAGCTCAAAGAGAATCCTGGATTCAGTATTTGATCAGGTAATTGTCTGATTGAATATCATTGTTACGTCTCCAGTATTTCCACGTCGACTTCTAGCAAGGAGCTATGGGACAAAACTAAAAGAATCATGGGAATCTACAATAACCACTCAATATCCTGTCTCTCTGTCAACAACAGCATTATTTCAGAACCTAAAAATATTGCAAACACCATAGGTGAAACACTTGCTTATACTTCCTGCAGTACCTCTTATCCAAATTCCTTTTTACCTTATAAACAACAATCCGAACGGCAAGTATTAAACTTTAGAACCTCTGTACATCTCTCTTACAATAGCGCCTTCACTATCCACGAATTAAAGAGAAGCTTAAAACAATAACCTAATACTTCACCTGGTCCTGATGGCATCACCACAGAAATGCTAAAACATCTTTCCCAGGATTCATTACTAACCCTTCTGCAACTCTATAACAAAATTTGGAATGAGCACACCCTTCCATCTTCTTGGAGAAATGCAATAGTCATTCCCTTCCCCAAACCTGGCAAAGACAACACTACCCAAATAATTATCGTCCCATAGCCCTCACAAGTTGCTTATGCAAAATCATGGAGCGTATGATAAATGCTCGCCTAGTTCACGTTCTCGAAACCAAGGGCCATATACACCCTTTTCAGAGTGGATTTCGAAAAGGCAGATCCACCATTGACAACATTTTGATTTTAGAGATTCAAACACGTAACGCTTTCTTGAGAAGGAACCATCTCGTCTCTATATTTTTTGATAAAGCATACGATCGCACATGGAGATACGGTATACTGCGTGACCTACACAATCTGGGCTTCCGGGGTAACCTACCTATCTTTATCAAGAATTTTCTCTCGCTACTAAACTTTAAGGTACGCATCAATGATATTCAATCAGACAATTATGTGCAAGAAGAGGGCGTACCCCAGGGCTCTGTTCTTAGTGTCACCCTCTTCTCCATAAAAATAAACGACATACTCAATCAACTCCCTCCGACTGTGCAAGGTAGCTTATATGTAGATGACCTTCAGATCTCCTGTCAGGGGCAAGACATGCGTTACATAGAGCGACAGCTTCAAACTACTGTAAACCGTATCCAAAAATGGTGCAGTATAAACGGCTTCAGTATCTCGGGAGAAAAAACTACTTGCATTCACTTCTGCCGAAAGCGGGGTATCCATCCAGATCCAGAACTTCATTTAGATGGTACAACAATTGCTGTAGAAGAGCATAGTAAATTCTTAGGCATGTACTTTGACAAAAAGCTGACCTTCAAGAAACACGTCTCTCATATTCGAAACAAATGCGAGAAAACTATGAATATTTTAAAGGTACTTTCTAATACCAGATGGGGGGCAGACCGCGACACCATGCTACGGATATACCGTGCCATGATACGGTCTAAAATAGACTATGCCTGTTGCTCTTACGGGTCTGCTTGCAAGTCAGTTTTTAAAAAACTGGACACCGTGCATGATTCAGCACTACGCATTTGCTCTGGAGCATTTAGAACATCACCTGTAAATAGTCTTTACATCGCCTGTCACGAGCCACCTCTCACCCTCACTCATCAAAAGCTGTCATTGAATACATACTTTCGCATACTCTCTCATTCCTCACATCCTTTAAAGGACTCTTTTATAGATACCCATCTGGACAGATTTTACAATCATCGCCCTTCATGTACCCCTCCCTTTGGACTCCGGATCCGTAGGATCCTAGTCGGTACCCAGTTGCAGGATGCCATAGTCTCTTCTTGTTCTCCTAATGAAATCCCACCCTGGACTGAAACGCAAATCCCGTACCTTCAGCCCTATGAAGGCTTCATCAAACAGGATACTGACCCCAAAATATACCAACAGTTGTTCTTAGATCATAGAAATAAATATGAAAGTGAGGCGGCAGCACTTTGCGTTATGTCCCTCTCCACCTCCAGGACACGAGTCTCCAAGAGAATCGACTTGAATGCCCGAGAGGGTTTTCGTAACCAGGCCAGTTTTTCCCACAGAAGCAGAGTTATGCTAATGTGAACCGTGTTGCTATGTGAACAGCGACACTATATAAGGTCTAGCTAGTTACTAACGTATGTAGCGAGTTACTACGCCTGGGGTATAGTCCCCTTTTTGTATTCGGCACAAGGTGCCAGTTTGTGTTTTATCTGTTTTATGTTTTCGTTTTAATAAAGTGTTATGTTGGGAAAAGTTGTGTTCAATCGTGAATACACACATGTACAATGAGAAGGGCAAAAAGTTATCATCTGCCACTTCAACTGGTGACCCGGAATAGGACAAACCCATCTTCTGTAAGAAACAAAGTGTGCTACCCTGGAAGTTCGATCGATGTTCAAAGTCAAGCCTCTTCAGCAGCTTTGGCAAGATCTACAGTCAAGCTGGCCCTCGGTGAGTTTGTTGGAGCCGGCTTATTGCAAAGAACGGTGTTCTACGGGTAAAGATTTCCTCTGGTCTGCTGCCTCGACTTTCCTGCGCGCACCGTCATCAAGTGTTTGAAGACAACGGACCTGACAGGTGGCACGTTTAAACAAACATTTATACATTTTTCTCCATCCCCATTTAATTGGTTGCTCGGTCAGGCTTTCCAAAAATGAATGGTGAAACGTCTGTAGAGGCGGTGAAAACCGGCGACATTAGTCGCGTAGCTCTCAAGTTACCACCCTTTTGGGAAAAATTTCCAGATTTATGGTTCGCTAATATAGAATCACAATTTCACATCGCGAACATTAGTGAAGATTCTACAAAATTTTATTACATAGTGTCTAGTCTAAATGCTGATATCTTAAGTTATGTAAGTGATGTAGTTTTAACACCTCCCCCCACTCTAAAGTATGATACCTTAAAAAAACGGCTTTTAGCCGAATTCACGGATTCCGAACAAACAAAGATAAAGCAATTACTTTCGGAATTAGTGTTAGGAGATGAAAAACCTTCCCACTTACTAAGGAAAATGAAGCACTTAGCACCCGATAAAACAGACACCGAGTTTTTAAAAACTCTATTTCTACAAAGATTGCCTAAAGACACTCAAGCTATCTTGTCTGTATATGAGGGTACTTTAGATACATTAGCTCTCATGGCAGATAAAATTGTAGAAGTCACGGGTAATTCTAGTTCAGAAATACAAAGTCTAGACACTCATACTACTAACTCGGAAAATGAGGTGCAGGAATTAAAAAAACAATTGACAGAACTAACCCTAAAAATTGACAAGGTCTTGCAAGATAAATTTTGGCCACGCACTCTTAGTCGTACAAGACTCATTAATAATAAATTTCAGCGTAATCCCCCACACCGTGTGACACCCTCTACTCGATCAACACCCTCCCACTCCTCTGAAACGGTGTGCTGGTATCATAAAAAATTTAAAGATCGTGCTCGCAAATGTCTAGGGCCGTGCAATTATAACTCCTTAAAAAAACTAGAAGGCCGGTCGCATTATACGGCGCAATGTGACTATACGTACAAGGACGTTATAAGTCGCCGTCTTTTTATTAGAGATAAAATATCTGGGGTGGAATATCTAATTGATAGTGGCAGTGATATCTGCGTTTTACCGAGCAAAAAATACTCAGTATAATGGACCTAAAAATATTATATTGTATTCTGCTGATGGATCTCGTATCAAAGTCTACGGAACTAAATTAGTAAAACTCGATCTTGCGTTAAATCGGTCTTTTCAGTGGCCTTTTGTAGTCGCAGACGTTAGCAGACCAATAATTGGTGCTGATTTTATAAAATACTTTGGCTTATTAATTGATCTGAAAAGACTTTGTTTACGCGATCCAAGTTCGTCCAAGGCAGCTCTAGGTTCCGCTTGCAACGAGAGTTCGCCTAACGTTAGTCTACTTGCTAAGGATTTAAAAATTAAAAATATATTACGAAAATTTCCCGACATATTTAAACCGTATCCTTCTAATATGAAAGTAAAGCACAATACAGTGCATAAAATTGAAACAACAGGACAACCTGTATTCGCACAGCCACGGCGTTTAAATCCATTGAAATTAAAAATAGCTAAACAGGAATTTCAATACATGCAAGAAAAGGGAATCTGTAGACCTAGTAACTCGTGTTGGGCCAGCCCTTTACACATGGTCCCAAAATCCAATAGTACTGATTTTCGTCCGACTGGCGATTACAGAGCTTTAAATAAAATTACTATTCCTGACAGATATCCCCTTCCCCATATACATGATTTTGCTTATGAACTTTACTGGAAAAAAATATTTTCCAAAATCGACCTCATCCGTGCATACCATCAAATCCCAGTGCACAAAGACGACATTCAAAAAACCGCTATTACCACACCTTTCGGCTTATGGGAATTCAAATTCCTTCCCTTTGGGTTGTGTAATGCAGCTCAAACTTTCCAAAGGTTCATATCTGAAGTCCTACAAGACTTAAACTTTACATTTGCTTACTTAGACGACATTTTAATAGCCAGTTCAAATGAGAAAGAGCACATGACTCATCTCGAAACTCTGTTTAAAAGACTAAACAAATACGGCATTAGAATCAACTTGTCTAAAAGCATTTTTGGGGTCACTGAACTACCATTCTTGGGTTACTTGGTTAACGAACACGGCATAAAACCGCTGCCTAGCAAAGTTAAACCAATTTTAGACTTCGAACAACCCCAAACATGTAAAGGTTTAAAACGCTTCTTAGGACTCTTGAACTTTTACAGACGGAATGTCCCGCAGGCTGCTAAATTACAAGCGCCTCTAAATGAGCTTTTAAAAGGCTATAAAAATAATAGCAAAAAGGTTATTTCGTGGACAACCGAAACGCTAGAAGCCTTCACGAAGTGTAAGGGATCGCTAGCTAACGCGGCATTATTGGTACATCCCAACCCAGACGCACAGCTTTGCTTATGCACCGATGCAAGTAGTACATCTATAGGCAGTTCTCTCCACCAGATCAGCTTAAAGCAGGATACACAAGTAATCGAGCCCTTAGCATTTTATTCTGCTAAGCTCACACCTGCACAGCAGAAATGGTCTACTTATGACAGAGAATTGTACGCTATCTACGCATCTATAAAGTATTTTAAGCACTTTCTCGAGGGCCGTGTTTTTACGGTTTTCACGGATCATAAACCAATCACCTTCGCCTTTAATCAGAAGGGAGATAAATGGTCTCCTAGGCAACTGAGACACCTAGACTACATCGGTCAGTTTAGTACGGATATTCGCTACAACCCGGGACGCGACAATATCCCTGCCGATTTCTTTTCTAGAGTCGAATCCATTACCTTCCCGAGTACATTAGAATACTGAGCAATCGCAAAGGCACAAGAGGGTGACAAAGAACTTGAAAAACTAATCAGTACACACACTAAATTAGTATTTAAACGAATGACAATTCCAGAAACTCAAACTCCCTTGTATTGTGAGGTATCTACAGACAAAATTCGTCCGTATATTCCAGAATCCTTTCGAAGGAAAGTATTTGACAATTTACATAACTTGTCTCACCCAGGTATGAAGGCCACAGCTAAATTGCTAAGTTCTCGTTTTATTTGGCCTGGCATTCAAAAGGACTCGCGGATTTGGACGAAATGTTGCATTCCTTGTCAGTTGACTAAGACATACAAAAACCCCAATACAGAATTATACTGTTCCAAGAGATAGATTTGACCACGTACACATAGATCTAGTCGGCCCTTTACCCGTAAACAAAAATTTTAAATATTTGATTACAATGATCGACAGATTTACACGTTGGGTTGAAGCAGTACCCGTCACTAACATAGCCAGCGACACTGTTGCTAGAGCGTTTTACGAAAACTGGGTAGCAAGGTTTGGCGTGCCCACAACTATTACAACCGACCAGGGTCGGCAATTTGAATCTTGCTTGTTTAATTCTCTTTTACATTTATTTGGAATAAAAAGAAATCGTAGTGCAGCTTATCATCCACAGGCCAATGGCCTTATAGAGAACTGGCATAGAGGGTTGAAAACTGCGTTGAAAGCCTGTCTGACCGACCAATGGTTGGAAAAATTACCTACTGTTCTATTAGGACTTCGGTCCGTCTATAAGGAAGAGTTGAGAGCAACCACGGCTGAGCTGGTATACGGCATTTCGCTTAGACTCCCTGGAGAATTTTTCCAGCCCTCTGCAACAGATATTAATGTTCCAGATTTCATTCGACAACTAAAGCAGCAGATGGAGCACCTAGTACCTCGACCAACGTCTTCTCACGGCCGTGAACAAATATTCATTTCCAAATCACTAGCCACGTCCAAAGATGTATATGTCCGTAAGGACTCTGTGAAACCACCGCTGTGTCCACCGTACGACGGACCATTTCCTGTGCTAATGAGAACCAATAAATTTTATAAAGTTTTAATGAAAGGCCAGGAAAATATAGTCACCGTTGATCGATTGAAGCCTGCTTTCACTTTGAACGAGCAACAGGTAAAAAGTGCTGATCTGACCGGAAACACTACGGTCACACGCGCAGGACGTACCAGCAAACCCCCGGAACGTCTGCAAGTTCGTTTCCACTAGGAGGGGGGGTACTGAGGCGGCAGCACTTTGCGTTATGTCCCTCTCCACCTCCAGGACACGAGTCTCCAAGAGAATCGACTTGAATGCCCGAGAGGGTTTTCGCAACCAGGCCAGTTTTTCCCACAGAAGCAGAGTTATGCTAATGTGAACCATGTTGCTATGTGAACAGCGACACTATATAAGGTCTAGCTAGTTACTAACGTATGTAGCGAGTTACTACGCCTGGGGTATAGTCCCCTTTTTGTATTCGGCACAAGGTGCCAGTTTGTGTTTTATCTGTTTTATGTTTTCGTTTTAATAAAGTGTTATGTTGGGAAAAGTTGTTGTGTTCAATCGTGAATACACACATGTACAATGAGAAGGGCAAAAAGTTATCATCTGCCACTTCAAAAGTTATGAAGACCTCTACACAGATGGATCTAAAACCAGTAATCACGTTGGCTTTGCCTTCGTGAATAATAATTATTCTTGCAGCTACACTCTCCCTCAGTTTTGCTCTGTCTTTACAGCCGAATTACTGGCCATTTATGAAAGCCTTCTGTACATCTCCAGAAAAAACACAAAGAATTATATAATCTATTCTGACTCCCTCAGTGTTCTGGAAAATCTGAAATCTGACTCCCTTATCCACAACTATATCATTAAAGTATTACGTCTGTACAAACAGCTTATAAATCGTGGGTACAGTATTCTCCTCTGCTGGGTACCCAGTCATATTGGGATCGCTGGCAACGAGAAAGCAGACACACTTGCCAAGCTCGCGACCCTCCCGTACAGCGGCAACCTATCCTATAACGACATTAAGTGTAGCATCTCTAGCATTATAGAAGGTATCTGGATCGATAAATGGGACAGTGAAACTGGGAACAAACTTCATTCTATACGCCTAGCTCTCACGCATTGGCCTTCTCATCCCTATCGCAGACTGGATGTCGTCTTGACACGCCTCCGCATTGGTCATACGAGGCTTACACATAAGCACCTACTCCTGGGTGAATCTGGCCCGGAGTGCCACGATTGCCATAGCAACCTTACCATTAGTCATGTTTTAACTTCATGAACCGCTTTTAATAATTTTTACACAATATTTTTTAACTGTTCTGATCCTAAACTTGACGATATATTGGGTGAAACCCCGCACCGTAACTTGTTTGCATTTCTTCGACGTATCAATATTCTTTACTCAGTGTAAAGTGTACACTTTTCTCTGACTGGTATCTGGATGGGAGCCCCCATCCAGACGTCCTTTTTACCTTGTCCTTTTACCTTGTCCATTTTACCTCCTTTTTACCTCTCTACATTTCGCTTTTACTGATTTTAGACCTCAAAGATTTTAGCTTTACATGTTTTATGCAACACGTTTTTACTTGAAAACTTTGTTTTACTATATATACACATAGTCTGGCGCAGTTTGTCCTTTCTGGACCTTGTGCTATTAAACCCCAACCAACCAACCAACCAACTAAACAATCACCGGCAGGGTACTTCACTCCAGCTGAGCATCGCCCATGACGGCGCCAGAGCCAACGCCAAATCAATTTTTTAAACAAAACATCAACAGTAAACAGCACCGTATACGGAATATAGTCCGAAAACTAATTATTTGAATGTTATGTGCGAATTGTGAAAGACAAAATTTGATTTTGCCAATTCGATTATTTTAAAATTGTAAATTTTTTTCACATTAAAAAAATCAATTGTGTATTATAGTCCTCTGTGGATTCAAGGGAGTTGAATGAATATATTGGCACATTTGCACCTGAATAAGGTGTACCCTTACCACTAAACAAAACATATTACTATTGTGTATATTAAATAAACACCAACTACTTATAGTTAATGTAAGGGAGGGAAAATACATTGGCCATGCAGCCTTTTAAATAATAAAAATACTTTGAAAAAAAATGTATAAATATATTGATTCATTACAATTTTTTGAATGAAATCATCTAAAGTTGACGAAGACTTATTTGTACATTATTTTTTAAACACCACTTGACTTAATACTGTCGGCAAAAGAACACTCAAAATTTAAAATTAAATTTTAAAAAGGTAACAATTTAATTATTTTTAAATGCACAGAAAAGTTAAAAAAGTGAATGCACACCTACTAACCTAAATGAGAGAATAATGAAATATCACTTACCTTAGCATAAAATAAAATTTATGTAATTTATGAGGTAAACACTCAAATAAAAATTTATTCAAAAATAATTTCTGGTTTGGTTACATTCCCGTATATGTTTTTGTAAGCCTTATGGCATACATTTAATTTCTGTCTAATAACTGATCGTACTTGATTGGGATGCACCTGAAATTTTGTTGCAACGTAGTTCAGGATTTCACCAACTGCATTGGGATCTAAAATTGATCTGGCATCCAGAAATTCCTTTAAGCACACTAGTGCCAAGCACCTCTGGCCCAAACACAACATCTAGTAAATCACCAGTGAATTTTGAGTAATCTTGAATCCTGCACAAATTCAGTTTATAAGAGTCAACTCGCACAGTCGGCCCAATCATTATATCTTCCCGTTGAAATTCTGTTGTTATTGACGAGCTACTTTTTTTCAATTCTTTGTATTTCAATTTTAAGCTTTTGTATTTTTGCTTCAATGCAGCACAGATCTTTTGTGTTTCCAGTTCCTTGTCTTTTAATAAATTTTCTTGCACCAAGGTTGTTATTTTGTTTTCATTCATGCTGCATTTTGAGCATGACTGTTTGACTTCAGCTGTTGCTCTATTTTTCACAGAGTCTAAAATTTTTTTGTTCGTTTTGTTTCTTTATCATCTTCCTAAAAACAAAGAAATTAATTATTTTCATAAATGAATGTACTTCTAAAAGCATAATATATGTGGTAAAAGTGGCACAAACACTCTATGAATGATGAAATGTGTTAACAGCAGACTTTGATACATAAATGCGATGATTTTGTTGAAGACCAGATTTTGTAACTTGCAGCCTTAAAATTAACCCGACAGTGCTCATGCAAGCTGACATATCCGTTACGCTTATCTTTTTAATGTGCCTTCTTAAGTTTTTTTTTTTTTTTTTAAATGAAATCCTGCGTAGCTGGCTTTAAGGTCATAACCTTAAAGAGGGAAAAATTTGTTTTAAAATCCTTCAAATAGGTTTTCAGATATCGACACTTCGGGTATGTCATACCCTGCACAATCACTTATGCTATAGTTCCAAGCAACCCTTTATTTTCGATGTACCTTCCTAACTATTTTTTGAAAATTGATGAGGCCTGATGCAGTTGATTTTAAGGTTAACCTTCAAGGGGAAAAACTTGCAGTGGAATTCTTTATACTTTTGAATATTACCACGCCGGGAATGTCACACCCTGCATGCATAAGCGTAAAGTTTTCAAAATTATTGGGGGGGCCGGGCCCCACAACCACATATATTTACGTCAGTGGCGTATATACATATATGTGAGTTGCAAAAGTCGTAACCCCCCCCCCCCTCCATGAAAAATGTCTGGCTACGCCACTAATTCACGTACATATAACTTACTCATAGTTGCCAACAACTACGGAATATAATTAACCACTTTTTCTTCATGATTTTTCGGCTTAAAATATAGCAAAATTTTTGTGATGCTCGCGCGAGCTGGTTACTATTTTGAAAAAAATAATTAAAAAATATACTGTTTACAAAAAGTGGTTAGTTATATTCCGTAATAGTTGGCAGCTATGACTTACTATATATAAGTGTAAATTATTGGAGGCGCTCGATCTCTATGGGTCCATAGAATTCTACACCAATGTAAGGTAAGTATCCATGTTAGTATCTTCCTACCATGTTATAAGTTAAAAATAGAAGCAAAGTAAAAAATCCAAAGGAGGGAAAACAAAAAAAAAAACATTTTCGATGAGATAGTGCATTTAGACACATCTGAACTTTTCTTCATTTCATACTTTACATTGCATAATCTGATTTAAATTAACCAGAGCCTGGCAAGGGCAGCTTATAGTAACATTTTGTGTTATAAGGCGTCACAATGAATACTAAATCATGATTGAAATCAAAAGAAGAAAAATTTTAAAAGTACAAGTAAAGTTTTTTTTTTTTTTTTTTTTAAACATTTGTAAATGGCGTGAATACTTTTTTTTATGTTAGTATAAATTAGTTTTCTGTATTTAGTGATAAATTATTGGGTGGGCTCAGCCCCTATTCACAATTTATTGGGGGGGCTCGAGCCCCACGGGCCCATATAACTCTACGCCTATGCTTGCATGAATACTTTTGCTGAGAGAGGCTCCAGTTGTGAGTGCATAAGTACAGTAGAACCTCGATTAACCGAGGCAATAACGAAGTCTTTTTTTTTTTTTTTTTTTGCTACAACGCTGAAACGATGCTACACCAATGGATCTCCTGTTGCTAAAAAATATGCGCGATAGGGCAGCCCATGATAGAAATTCTGGACTTTTGCAACGAAAGGTAAGACTTTTTTAAAAGAATGTAAATTTAACAAATTAATGTATATTAAATTTTAAAAATAGAATCTTTTCTTGAGATTTGTGTTATTTTTGAAAATGCGTCTCGATATTTAACTAAGTATAGTTAAAAAAAATTCCATTTTACTTTTTTAAATTTACTACTAGAGTTGATTTACTTTTTAAATATTTCTAGCTGTGAGACATATGTTTATTTTTATCATTTAAAAAACGTTCTATTGTTTTTTACTTTAAAAGTTAGTTAAATTCGCAAGCACGGAAGGTTTTTATACACATGGTTTTCATTAACCGAGATTTCCGATATCCGCGGTACTAGCGGTCCCAATTAGCTAAGATAATCGAGGTTCTACTGTACTTTTAAATTGTTTTTCGAGTAATACTTATAAATGTATGTTTACAACTATATTTATTATTCCTTTTTTACCTCTTGGGCATCGATTTTACGGTTAAAAAAAATGTAATTGTGTGTATGTCATACTACTTGGGTATGAGATACCCTGCATGAGTAATTACATTCTTTTTTTTTTTAACCACACTCGAGCAATCCCGGGTTAATAGGTTTTTCCTGATAAGTTTTCCATCGGTAATTAATGTTCCAATTCAATTTTGGGACGTGTTTCTGGCACTATTAGAAAATCCCCAAGCAACGGGCTGAACCACACTTACATCAAAACTACAGTCAAGTAACAGCTACAAATTTAACAAATTGTTTGCTTACTTTGTACCACTTGCTGCTTCTTTCGTTTCTTCTCTTACGCGCCTTTCTGGCAAATCCTTTTGAAGGACATCAACATCCTCAGGAGAAATGGATCCCGCTATCAACTTGTCCAAGATTAGATTCATGCTCTTTTTATTTACTAGAAATTAAATAAAACGAACATTTCAAATATATAGCATAGACATTAGTTTTAGAATATTTGATGGCAAATTCCTGTCTGACGGGGCCATTCAGTGTTTTCAGAGTGGCGGCTACACACAGAATTACTATAATAAAAAAATTTCTAAATCAAACCCCGATTGTACCGAGAGCACCGTCAGACAGGAATTTACTTATTTTACACTTAATGAATAATTAAAGAAGTACTTACATCCAAACTGAAGAAATCTGGCAGGATAAATGTTTTCCCCAAAATTCGACTCGATTTTTAACTTCTGAATCCATGAAGACAAATCATCTCCTTCGTGGAAATAGTTGGCGGTATTTGGAGTAATTGCATCTTTTAGACGCATTACGCAAAATTTATTTTCTTCAAAAAATTCTACAAGGACGAATAAGTTAGAAAAACACCTAGAAAGAGGTTTTTTACTCATTTTGCACGAATTTTATAAATGAAAACAGTAAAAATAAAATAAGAAAGCAGGAGACAGAAATTTGTTCAAAAACGTGCGAACGCAAACGCCGAAGTCGTTGCCAATTTTTGTATATAGTAACTGAATACGTCATCTAATGATTCAGAATTATATTATGATATTATATGATTTAAAAATAAGAAAATTAGCAAATAAATTAATTTTAAATTCATTGGGTTATTTATTTTTTCCATACTTGCACATTTAATTCCTTTTTTAATTGAATATGTTGTTAATATACTTTAATGGATTTTTTTAAAATGTTGTGAATAATGTATAATTCTGATGTATGAAATTCTTAAAATTATATTTTCACTGCAAGCCTTTCATGAAATAAACATTGGTTTGAATTGAAGTACTGCTTAAGTGAGCACGGTGTTATTTATTTTTTCCATACTTACCAGAAAATCCTATTTCTAAATTTTTAAGATTTCTTTTTCACATTCCTTTGTCATATATAAAGGTGGGATAATTCAATTTCTCTCTTAATTGAATATGTTAATATAGTTTAACTTAATTACTATATTAATAAATATGTCCAAAAATGTAAATAAGATTCATACTGATTAAGATTCCGCAACATTGCACATGCATGTTCAATTCCTCTTTATTTTTTATTTACTTTTTTTTTATGTTGTGAATGCGGGGGGGGGGGGACATTTCAAGGGACAACAATTTTATCTTGCAATTCGCAAAGCATGGACAATGCATTAGCGCAGTTATGTTACACACGACTTTACCTAAATTAAAAAACCTTCATGAAACAATGGATGCATCATTTACGTTTAAAAGTCAAAAATGCACCCTGCTCCGGTGAAAATCATGTCGCTTTTGTAATGAAAACGTTCGTGATGTAACTTCTGAGAAAAAAGCTTATTACCCTTATTGAACTCTCAATACAGTATCACACTTGTTACATAAAAGTGACGTTGATCTCACTGTCAATTCACGCTAAATAAATAACTAATTTCATATTTCATTTTTTACAGATTACAATTTAACCCTTTATAACATGGGTCTACAACACGAATTCTTGGAACACGGCGAAAACATTACGATCGTTTTCGTGTAACACGTTAAAAGAGACTTGTACAGTAGAGATGAGTTCGGGCTCATTTTTTGAAGCCCGAGTCCGCCCGAGCCCGAAGACTTTTAATACGAGCCCGCCCGAGCCCTAGCAATATTATTTAAGTCGGAGCCCGAGCCCGAAATTTCAGCTAAAGATAAATAAAATTCAAAGAAGTAATTCTTTGATAGAATACAATAAATTTTGCCGTTTGTGCAAATTAAAGACAAATATAGTTGCAAATCTTGAATGCACTTTCTAATTCTTTATATCAATGTTTATGAAATAATGTCGGATCTCATGACTAACTAAGCAGCCGTTCTGAAATATCCAAAGAGCTTCACAGGCCTTCTAGGCACCCGTGCCGCTATTTTTTTTTTATAAGTACTTTTATTTTCCATATCAATCACTTTATAAAAATCTGTTTCAAAGAGTATGTTCAATAAAAACGAAATTTTTCACGAGCCCGAGCCCGCTCGAGCCCGAACGCAATTGTGAATTACAGAGCCGGAGCCCGGTTCGGGCCCGGGCTGAGCCCGTCTCATCTCTATTGTACAGCACGGTAAAATGAGACATATGTTCTGATATTATGACGCTTTAGCTCCTGTAATTAACATACCTTTTCAATGGCAACACCAAACATCATTGTATTTCTGCGGAGCGCAAATAAGTTTTGGAAGCAATAGTGATCATGTGATATACCATCTATATGCTATAGATAGACATAACTGTAAAAAAAGTGGTTTATCATAAATGAAATGACGTCATTTTGATATCACGAGTTTAAAAATGCAATAGAAATCTCGGTACCATTTCCCACAAGTTTCTATTAATAGATATCCTTTACTATTTTGAGGTGAACAGTAATAAAATGTTCATAATCATTATTAATGAAATCCTTATCATGTTTAGCAGTGCATGGGCATGGTCGTGACAGGGGTCATTTGGATTCTATGTCTTAGAAAATTGATTGTAATTAAATATTTTCTACCTAAATATATGAGAGATAGATAATGGTGAGAATTTGTTTATAATACTAGGGGCCAAGGCCGTCAAGTCCGATATAAGAAAGACCCCTCACAGCAACCATAGAAGCTCGTGACGAAAGCAAAGTTAGGCCGTAGGTTTTTCGACTGGGTTACTAGCTGCGCTCGCTTATCATCGGAGTATTATCGCCAATTGATCCCGAAGGTACTATTATTATGAACACGGCAGGTGCGTCAAACCGCTCAAACGGCAGGTGAAAGAGAATTGGCGATAGTGTACTATTACTTTTCCGCCATCAATGGGATTTTGTTTGCTTCGAAGTTCTTGAAGAATGTCCATTATTTACAAAACTATGCTTGCTAATTGTATTTAAAACATGGCATACAAGTGTTCAGTACCTTTTTGTAGAGGTAATTATGCAGACGGCCTCAAGGTATCCGTTTTCAGTTTACCAAAGAATGAAGAACAACAAAGGAAATTGCTAAATGCCATTCCACGTGCAAATATTAATCCATCAAAGAATTTTAAAGTAAGTGCTTTTTTGTTTGTTTTTAAGAATATGTTTAGTATATTTGGATTTATGTATCTATAAATCTCTCTCTTCTATATTCATATAAGCATTAAAATTTTCTTATTTCATGAATTTCATTTCAGTATACAAATAATTTTACAATCTTTATTAATAATTGCTATTTCTTTATTGTAATCAATCAGGTGTGTATATATATCTATATATATATATGCGTGTGCGTGTGTTATCAATACTTTTTAATTCCTCTTTAAAAAACATAAAAAGCAGGACTTAAAATTGTAAAACAATAATAATAATAATGATAACAGGAATTTTGAAACAATATGTAAAAAAATCTGATGTGTCCAACACATGACTTCCTTGCACGTCTATTAATTCAAAAATGTTTTTTACGCACTTCCTCTAAACTTATTTGTTTGAAAGAGATAAAATATCAATAATAGTAAGGTATAGCGATTTCTAGCCAAATATTTCGATATCGCCAAGTTGAGTTCAATTTGAAAGATTTCCTTCCGACACTTTATTTCGCGATATTTCACCAAAAGCCGACAAACTTGAGATAGTTGCGAGATTTTAGGGATAGCCAAAGTAGTCATTGACCACCACTGACTTTCAATGAATTGAATGCATCCATACACCTTAATGTATTTAAAGTCATTTGGCTCAACCTGTAAATAAATTCCTAGTCGATTGCTGTCAAAAAAGATATTGAAAACAGTTAGATATTATAATATAGTTCTAAATACAAAAGTTCAAAATTCTACGGGTTAAAGTTTTAGAGTTATACAAAATACGAAATAATTTTTGGCGCCAAATTTGGCGATATTTCGGCGAAACTCGTCAATGTCGACGACATTTGGCGAGATTTTAAGCATGGACCAACAATGACAGATTATCGCTAAATTTGGCGATATTTCGCCAAAACTCGCCAAGAACGATGACAAATGGCGATACTTTGGGCATGGACCAAATGACTGACTATCGCCAAATTTGGCGACATTTCGGCAAAACTCGCCAAGGTCGAGGACAGACGGCGAGATTTTGGGCATGTACCAAACAATGACTGACTACAATTGTATTATATTGAAGATTTCCATAGACATTAAAGTACTGAAATTCTTTTTGGTGGTCCTGTAAAGAAACTCCAGTAGATTGGAACCAAAAATCGAGATGCACAACTAGATGTTACAACAATCTTACGTATGAAATTTCATAATAGTTTTTGAGATTTGAGAGTTAAATATGCACACACGTACACTAAAAGTCGCAAAGCTTGGCGACTTTTGGCATAGTTCTTGAGGGAGGCACGTGACCGTGGTCGGACCATTACCTAACTTATGTGATAGGACGGTATTGTGCTTGAAATGGATGAATGCCCCTAAAATTGCCATTGACCGTAATGTATTGGAAATCTTTTGAGTGTTCCTGTAGCAGAACTGTAAATGATAAAGACACTTTTTTTAATGGAGAAATTCATTTTTAACTCATTACAGCATATATCACTCTTGAGTCGTTTGAAATAGCCCAAAACCTCTGAGAAACGCTTTGATGAATGTCGGCCCATAGAGCGTAATGTATTTCGAATCTTTTAGGCGGTTCTGTAGATAAACTGTCCAGTCGAATGGAACCGAAAAGGGAGGTGCACAACTAGATGTTACAGCAATCCTAAATATAAAGTTTCAACATTCTACGCCTAATAGTTTTTGAGATATGCGAGTTTAATGAATTTCGGCCCATTGAGCGTAATGTATTTCGAATGTTTTGGGCGGTCCTGTAGATAAACTATCCAGTCGAATGGAACCAATAGGGGAGGTGCACAACAAGATGTTACAACTATCCAAAATTTGAAGTTTCGACATTCTACGCCTAATAGTTTTTGAGTTAGGCGAGTTTAATGAATTTCGGCCCATAGAGCGTAATGTATTTCGAATCTTTTGGGCGGTCCTGTACATAAACTATACATTCGATTGCGACCAAAAGGGGAGGTGCACAACTAGATCATAGAACAATCCTAAATATCAAATCTCAACATTCTACGACCAATAGTTTTTGAGATATGCGAGTTACATACATACGTACGTACGTACGTACGTACGTACGAACATACGTACGTACGTACAGACGGCATGGAAAAACTGACCACAATAGACTCGCCGCTGGTCAAAATGAGTTGCAGACGCGTTAATATGATCGTGCATGCTAGCCTACGATGAGATGCATCGAAAAAATTCTTAAAATTCAATTTAGAGGTAGTCAAAATCGGTTTTTTTGTCGAAATTTGGCCCCCAAAATTTTTCGGGATCACATTACTTCCTTATACTACGTACAAGGAAGTAATAAAATCATATTTTGTTGTTTGATTTGCAGTTGGAAGTAGCGTTGCCAGCAGGGCCCGATTAAGGTACTTCGGGGCCCTAGGCACAGCATTATTTTGCCCCCCCCCCTTTTATGAAATTTTTAGTATGAACATAATTTATGCAAATTGAAGAATTATTATGAATTCAAATCCAAATTCTTAAGAGACTGTATATACTTTAAATTTTTTTCTGTAATTAAAATACTTTTTGTAATTACATGTAAGCAATAAAGTGTCTTATTTCCAACAATATGATGGAATATTTCAAGTTATACATCCTGATTTGGCAGCATTTTCATTGTTAAATAACATAACAAACGTGCGCATAATCAAAAGTAAGAAATGTGAGATCATTTTTATCGCGCCTTAAGACACGTAGTTGCCGTAGACCCTCAACTTATTTTGTTAGCAATTTTTTTTCTAAATTTGTAAAAAATATCTTGCTGTTTGGTTTTGGGGGCCCATAAAAAATCTGGGGCCCTAGGCACGGGCCTACTGTGCCTAGGCCATAATCAGGCCCTGGTTGCCAGGCGTCCGGATAAAGCCGGACATAGTTAGGCTTTTTGATTGCATGTCCGGCCAAACTTAACGGTGTCCGGCTTTTTACTGGTGACTTTGGCTGATTAGTAATAAAGTACTTGAACTGATTTGGCATTCGATGCTATTTATATTTCATTAGAATTTAACAAGATTCATGGTAATAATCAAAAAAGCTTCATTTTACATACAATTTTTTTGTCGTACCTATTAATCCTGAGACAAAATCCTCAATATTGTAGGCTGTCCGGCCTTTTTACCCAAATGTCCGGCCAAACTGGCTGGTCTGTCCGGCTATTTGGTTTGGCGACCTGGCAACCCTAGTTGGAAGTATGAACTAATAATGATCTATCTCGCTTTTTTAGTGAAAACTGCAATTCCTGAAGATGACTTATTTATTATTGTCATCATTACCGGTTTTGAAAATTTATTTTTTACAAAATTGCAAATAACGAATTAATAATATTAATAAAGATTGATATTTAATACTTCTAAAATATGTAATAATGATAAAATTATTACTATTATAAGTAATAGCATTATTTAAACCTCATAGTTCATAGTATAGTTAATAGTAATCACAATTCTCGATCATTTAATATTTATCTGTTAGAAAAATGTAGGCTTTTTTATTTAATTAGTGAAAACTATTCATTGCAGGTCTGTGAATTACATTTTAAAGAAGAAGATATTAGGAGAACTTCAGAATGCTACAATCCAGCAACGGGAGAGAAAATAGTGGCAACCTTAACACAACTAAGATTTAAGGATGATGCTTTGCCTACAATTTTTCATGGCTGTCCTGCATATTTATCAAAACATATCAAGGCCAGAGAAGCTCCAGAAAACAAAGCTGAAAGGAGAGAAAATGAGCAACTGCAAAAGACTCATGAATTAAGTGTGAAATCCCTTGAAGAATAGCAATAAAAAACTTCCTTTCAAACTCTGGAATAATTATTATTATTACTAAAGGATATTCAAATTCCTGATGTGTTTACGATTGTTAAAGCTGAAAATATAGTTATGTTTTTAAAAATATCTTCATTGCCAGTACCTGAGTTATAGTTATCAATAATAATAGATGAAAATTTAATGGTAAGTGTTTTTTATCATAAAGTACCTATAACTGAGCATAACAATTTTAAATTCCCAATGCAATCTACAAATATAAATGATTAGCTGTCTCTATTGCATGAATTTATAAATTATAATGGTTTTTCATTTGATAAATTAAACAATCTAATATCTTTAGTAAAAAATATTTGTTGCGAATTAAAGCTAATTGTTCCTGAAAGAGCCATGATTTAATAGATTTTTTTATATGAACAGATTAATTTAATTGGTTTAAGTAAAACAGCCCATAGATATAGTGCAGATCTTTTAGTATTAAGTAGTTTGTTACATTCAATATCTCACCATGCATTGTTAATTGAATATGAATATGTTTATAAATGTAAATAATGTAAAAACCTTTATATTTTACTTAATAAATATTTTTCAATTCAAACGTCCATGTGCTTGCTTTCTTTAATTTTCTTTATTTTTTATAGGTCATAATAAAGAGTTTTGGAAACGTTTTAATTAATATTAAACTTTTTTTTAGTCTTTTTCTAAATGTTATAATGCTTCTACAAAGGGGGAAAAACTAAATAAACTACATTTTCATTAATCAATTTTTAATTGGTCAAGAAGTTAATTTCAATAAATACTATAATCACTATGTGTAATGAGTGCATATACAAAGTGATCTCATTTATAATTTACAAGTAGAAAAAATTGCGAGTTAATACGTTTAAATACGTTCCCTCCTCGGAGTAGGGGGAAAGGTTGGCCTAACAATTGTGACGTCATTTCTCCCGTTGAAGGTCTTTCTATCTATCGGGGTTGACGCCAAGGCCCCCAGACTCGCTACGCTCGCTTTTTCGTATGAGGCATTCGGCCTCTAATAAGGCTTATTCGTAAAAAAGACATAATTTCAACAGACAAAACCCGAAGATTGGATCAGATAGAATGTTACTGAGCTACACATTGCTTGGTTCTTGCATGTTCATTGGTACATAAAAATTTAAACTTCGCACTACAGTAGACCCCCTCCCCCTCATAACACGGAAGATATGTTGTTATGGGAATCCGTGTTGTACGGGTCCTGAGCTATACTCCCCCTGGACTGCGGACTCCGCTTATAATCGCTGGAAAAATTATTTACACTCCTCAGAAACACAATGATATTTAAGGTTGCCATTCAAATTTATATTAATTAGGAGCTAAAGCGTAATAAAATCAGAACAGCTGTTTCAGCTGTATTTTTAATAATGTAAAACCTATTGGACACCTTGCGAATTTGCCACCCATGGCGATTTTTCATTATTTGGCGACTCGCGTACGTGTAAAGTTAATAAAAGCTACGGAACAGATAGGATAGCTTGCCACCAATGGCGACTTTTCATTATTTGGCGATTTACACATGCTCACAACCTATAATTACTGTTCATTTAAGGTTACCGGAAAACCGTTATCCATATTTTCATTTACATAATCGTTTGCAGATTGGCGTACTTAGCACCACGAATTATACCATCTCGTCGCGCTAGCAAATATCCAAAGTGTACTATAACTGCTATAATGGCATAGTTTAAATATATAATATATTTCTACTGATAGCAAATAATCCAGCTGGACCAAACCGGCTTTAAAATAATCTGCATTTGAATTATTTTTAATTTTCAAGATATTTTAATTTTCAAGTTATTCTGTTTTGGAAAAACGAATAATCACTAATTCTAAACTCCTGTTGTCTAAGCGAACTTACTATTTGAAAATTGTCAACTCTGTGTAACACATTTTGAGTTACTTATTTCATATAGTTTTTATTTTGGCGTAAAATAGGCGTAATTCTAACTCATGTTTGTAAATTACACGCGATTCTAGATACTTGGAAACGCTTTGTTGCAAAGGAATGAATGATTTTATGCCAAATATGGCAACCATTATGTTTATTTTTTTATTATAGTATCTTCTAAAATAATTCGATTTTCGAAATTTAAGTCAGCTTAGCAGGTTCCTCGAAATTTTTCGAATCTGTGGGCACCTTAGTCGAAATGTATTCCAAATCCCCACGGTTTAGGAGAAGATAGGCGAACAAGCTTTTGATAGCGGCCCTTACTTTTTTTTAGAATAGAGAGATACTTGTTTAACTTTAGAATAAATAAATAAAAATAAAGAATGGTGTCGCATGTACTTGTTTATTTGTTTAATTAAAAATTCTGAATGAATTATCATTGGTAATTTAACTATAACTGATGTAAACCATATGTTTGCGGCAGAGACGGCCCGAGGGGCGTGCGGGGCCCCAGGCGAAGCGCAAGAGCAAATATATTTGCAATATATTTCCTTCACATGTGTGATAACATTTTTACGAAATCCATTAAAAAACGTTGGTAAATCCAAAATATTCGGAGGAGCATATGTGTTTGTGCCCTTTCAGGGATAGCGATTGAGATTAGGTTATTATCCGAAAAAATTTGAACCGTTTCAAGAGCTATGGTTTCATAGATGATGCTTATCGTTCAATATTTACCCATATTAAAAATAATTTACTTTTAAATTTCAAACAAAAGTTCTTTTTCGGTGCAAAAAAACTTCAAAAATATTTATTTCCTCAGAAGTTCAAATAATTTCCTCTGTTGTGGGTAGAACTCTAAACGTTAAACAAACAAACTATATTACAAATTTGCACGAAGTAAAGTAGTTTTTTTTTCCAACTATCGTAATGCCAGGTTACGAGTGAAACAATTCCATAGTTTTGCTCTGATTGAATAAATTTTAATCAGGTGTATTAGAAAAATATCTGCTTTCTCCCGTATGAAGGGCGGGTACACAGCTAGTTTGAATTACAAATCGATCATTCATTACAAATAAACAGGATTACTGTTCATTACAACGTAAGTACATAATTATTGATAACTAATAAATTCACGTACATAATTATTGATTAAATCGAACAAAATCCAACATGTGGAGAAAACTGTGTATCGCTTATGTATACCGTACGCATATACCAGCTGTGTCACGCTGCGGCCTGTGCGCGTACAACTTTTTGAATTTTAAATGTGCACACAAATCGAGCGCGGAATTCGAAAAGTAACTAAAATAAAAAATCAAATATTTCCAATGCTAACCCAGTGAAAAGTGTGTTAAAATGTATACGAACGTATAAAAATATGTGAAATTGTGAGAATTTCATAAATAAATGTGCGATACCCTTACAGCCTTAAAAAACATTCTTTTTTTTTTTTTTTTTTTTTTTTACAAAGACTCCCAGCAAGCGCACACACGTTTAAATTACGTATTCCCGATGTCGAAATGTCGAAAATAGGTCGAGGAAAAATTACAGCAAAAAATAGCGCTTAAAAGAGATCAAACATACATTGTGTTGTCGACGTCATAAAGAGCCGTTCGATTTTGGTCAGGGAGGCGGCTATCTTCGACTGTTAATGTTGGTCGCCCTCAGAAGGTCTATGATCCGTCAATACATCGCCGATTTTCCGCTTATGGCTTTTGCGGTCTGAGAGGACCCTCCCCCTGACAACAAGAAGAAACACGCGATGGAGCATCGAGAAATTTTTTCAGCTTAGTTAATAGTCAGTTGAACGTCGAATAAACAGTGCAGGGGAGACAGAATTTACGGGGTCCTTTCTCACGACCTTTGACATGTCCACCCCAACCGTTTTCTCGAAAACAGATGCTTTTTTTTTCTTTTTTGTGTGTGTATTCGTTCATGGTTCGCGTGGCTCGTACTTCGCAGTTTTTTGTGCAAGGGCAGAACTCGCTCCAGCGTGTAGTCAATGGCTGAGCTCAGCTGCGCTACACAGAACAGTAAAATTTCCATAGTTTTAACTATAAAAGTGGATATTTTTCAAGTATCTCTTGGAATATTTTTCAAGTTCAATGCTAGCACGATTTATCGTTAGCTTGGCATATTAATAAGTTTGTCTGGCTCTCTTTAAATTGCGTTGGCCGGTGATGTTATTAAAGTTTATCGGGGTAACTACAAATTTTAATTCCAGCCATCAAAATTTTAGAGGTGAGTTAAGTAATTATTTAACTAATAATTATGTGCTTTGTTTCTTTTATTCATTTTCTTTTTAATTGCTAATTATAAGTCTTCTTATTTGTATTATAGAGTGAAATATAAAGGTACAATTTATCATAAAATCAACTGTTTACCTTAAGCATATGAAATATTTTTTCTCATTATAAGCACAAATTTACTTAATGTAAACTTACTATAACAAAAGTCAACTTATTATTGCATTATGGCATAACTTACAATGAAACAGATTAAAGCACTTTATGCAAAGTTTTTTTTTTCTTTTTAAATTGTATACTAATATGTGTGCATTTAGTATGTAATTTAAACCTATTTGGAGTAGTAAAATTGAGCAAATCAAAGAATTAAGAGAGATAAATAAAAAACTGTTTGTGTAATGAAGTAGACAAAATTTTTCTCGTGGGAGGGTGAGAGGGGGGGGATTTGTAGATAGAAAACTTCTTCATATTTTATTACAGGAAAACTATAATAAACTATGGAGATAAAAAAGCAGGCTTATTCGTCTAATAGAAGTGGTTTCTTGACGATTTCGTCGAATCCTGACAGTTTATAAACGTAGTAATTATGCCGGAATTCCAGACATTTAGAGAATATGTCAGTCACACACCATTTACATACATCGTGAAAGCATGGAAATTCAAACTTCTTGTCGGGTGCACATGCCGTTTAAAAGGAAACACTTTAATTTCTAAATATAATACATTATACTACTAGTTGTTAGCTAATGAAAAGCAATTTTGAATTAAATGATTAGAAATAACAAGTTTTAAATTAACTTCTAATCGTTTAGATAAAGTTATAAAATTTATATTCATAAAAGTTTGAACATATACAAAAATATATTAAAGTTAAAATATAATCTTGATTTTTAATTTAACAGATAAGTAACTCGCACGAACAACTTATGTCACTAATTTACATTTTAAAGGGTTTCCATTTTTTCCCCCCGGTACATTTTATTAATCGTTTTGGCTGTATTAGGTATTTTTAATAAAAGGGTGCAAAAAATTATTTAATCTACTCTTATAAACTATCTAAATATTTTCATATATTGGTTAAAAAGTAATCTTTTTTATATAAAATAAGTAAATTATATTTACTGTTAGTAAAATTGCATTTTAAACTGTATTCCTTACTTAGCTAAATTTACTAATATTTTATTTAATTTTTAAGTTACTTTTTCACCATCTTTCACCAATATATGAAGATATTTAGATTGTTTATAACATTGAATTAAACAGCGTACCCCCCCCCTTTTATTAAATATACCTACAGTAAAAACAATTCATAAAATGTACCGGGGGGGTAAAAGTAAACCTTTTAAAATGTAAAATAGAGACATAAGCTATTTATGCAAGTTACTGATCAATTAAATTCAAAAAATCAAGATTATATTTTTCTTTAATGTATTTTCTCTGTGTTCAAATTTTTATGAATGTATATTTTACAACTTCATCTAAACGACGAGAAGTTAATTTAAAACTTGTAATTCTTGCACATTTAATTAAAAATAACTTTTTATTAGCTAACAAACTAATATTAAAATGTATTATATAGAAATATAAAATGTTTCCTTTTTAAACGGCAAAAGTTCACAAGATCAGAACAGTTTGAATTTCCATTCCTTCACGACGTATGTAAATGGTATTTGTCTATTCTCTGAATGTCTGGAATTGCGGCATAATTACTACGTTTATAAATGGGCAGAATTCGACAAATTCTGCGAAGTCTTTAAAGAACGACTTCTATTAGACGAATATAAGCCGGTTTTCTCTGTCCTGTTGGAGCGATTCGACAAGGTATAACGTAAAATCAACCACTATGAGCTGAATTTTATAAACGAATTCCGAGAATCTGTCTCCCTTTGCCGTTATAGCGACGAGTGTTCGACCAATATCGGGGATTTTCTCTTCCTGGCGGTCACCCTTTTCCATTCTTACGCCGTAGTTAAGCGAGATTGTTATCTCTCACGGTCACCCCTCGCGAATAATACGCCGTCGAGAAGTTCAGCGCTCGACGGGCAAACAGGTGGACATATCCAAGGATCTTTAACGTCGATGATTACGTCGAAACTACGTCGACGGCGACGTTAATTCGATGTATCGTGGCTGGCTGGGCTTTTAAATGTATGAAAATGTGAATAAACGTTCATAAATGTTTATTAAAGGATAATGTGCCAAAACCTGTTTAATTGCATAAATAGAAAGATAAGAAAGCTTGACAAGAAGTTTTCAGCTCGCAACTTTTACTTCTGGTCTGTTCAAGGGAAATCCCCTTTTTTTTGGGGGGGAAGGGCTTTGAGAATAGAAAAGGTTTCTCCGTTTGCTCCGGAACACAGTGGCGGCCCGTGGTCAAAACTGTTGGTGCAGCCGGAAGCATATGAGCTCCCCCCCCCTTCCTCCCCACAGGAATGGAAAATCTTTGTTACTGAATTTGAAAATTGGCGGATTAAGCCCTCACCGAGGAAAAAGAAATCACATAAAAAATGCAAGAGATCC
Source organism: Cheiracanthium punctorium (assembly GCA_038373885.1). NCBI lineage: Eukaryota > Metazoa > Arthropoda > Arachnida > Araneae > Cheiracanthiidae > Cheiracanthium > Cheiracanthium punctorium. Next base: position 23,479 of record JAWZYV010012734.1, on the reverse strand, counting down.
TATTTTACTTCCATAAAATTTACATAAATTTCAACCAGCCGCTCTAATCCTCAAAATTGCTTTAATCCGTGTCTGATTCGAAGTTTCCTTAGAATTTTCTTTTGTAACGATAACTTCAGAAGGAAAGAAAAAAAAAAGAAAACTTACTTATTTTGTATAAGTCAAATCAATCCTTTTTTCTTTTAAACTTGCGAATCGGTCAGTGATGTCCTCATAAAAAGGCGTCGTTTTAATTCAGATATCAATAATTTTAAAAGCTCTTTAAAATTTCCGATGTTTAAAGAATTTTCTCGCTCGCCATGTCCTCTAAATGCCAGTTCTTGCTTACTTAAAAACAATACTGCTTTGATGGGTAATTGACCATTCATAAGCGTCTATCCAGGCTTACCTTCTTGATAAATTCAGCAATATAAAGTCGAGAGTTTTCCGAACATATATTCTCCGTACCCCTTCCTCACTTCTCGAGCCAATCAGTCAATCGAATTCACTGCAGCCGTCGTTTGAAAATCTTTCATCAGCTGTACTTAGCTACTAACTCCCTATGCCGGAGAGACTGCTTACAAACTCGTTGCCATGGCAACGGTGCTGCCAATTTCTTGATCGGCATGAGGGCTGCACCGAGACCTCCGAGAGAGGAGAAAGATCCTTTCTCCTCTCTCGAAGGCCTCGGCTGTACCAAGACTCACAGTTGAATTGCAGGAAGATTAAAGGGCTTTTTTCTGAATGAGCGATCCGGCAGTTACTACAACACGTTGTTTTTTGTTTTAGATTTTTTTTAATTTATCATAGAAATTCCATAATTCTAATCTGAATTTAAGAAAGTTAGTAGAATAAATTTTTTTTAAGTATGTGTTGATAATTTCAAGTGCAGCCCGGCTGTACTTGCTGTATCCCACGAGCCGCCACTGCCGGAACAGTAATAATCAATCAAACTGTCAGCTTCCGTAGAGCCCCTTCGTCAGAGACCCACAGAATTCACCCTATTATAATTCTATGCAGAGACCAGCTTGATTTTTCGAACTGCGGGGAGAATCTGACGAGTGACCGGGGGTAGGAAAGAATCGAGTCGACCAGTTGTATAGAACAGCAAATCCGGGTACCGCCAAACTTTAAAGATAAAGTCGCCAATATTGCAACCCCTCTACGCCTCCAATGTATGGAAACCCTGTAAAGAGAGAGGTTTAATTTGATATTTTGATTTTATTATTTCAATACTGCAATAGTTTAGCGATTTTAATCAAGGTATGAGATAAGCACTGTTTCTTTATGTTTGTTATGATTTAAACTAGTTCTTACTTTTGCTTAAGCAATCTTTTGCCAGAATGCTAAGATATATTTTAATTTTTTAATGTCTTTTTTATTTATGTTATTTTTTGTGAGGTATTGTCTTTAGAATATTATTTGTTTGCATTATTTAATTTATTCTAGTGAAAAGAGAAAGGGAAGGGTTGAGGGGGGCACAACCCCCCCTCACATAAAAAGAAAAGTAATTAAATTTAAACTAGTTTTGCCATACCGACGAAATTTTCATCGTTAAATCAAGTAGTTAGTTTTAAAAAAATTGTATTCTTATTTCTGTGCATTTTTTAAAATTCAACATTGTTCAAATTGTGCCATTTTTAATTATTTCGAATTCTGGTTTTTGTTTTTTTTTGTATACTTCATGCCAAATTTTTCTCCTACCACATCCCCATGGACGCTGTAATCGTCAGAATCGTCATAATATTGAGAAATAAAATTCTGAAGATTACAGCGTCCGCTGGGCTTGGCGAGAAAAATATAGCTGAAAATCGCCAAATGGTACCCGTCTCTAGAACTGTCCCAACTTAAATATGTTGGTAGGAATTAATTTTTCCGATTTTGAAAAGTCCCTAATACGTATTCCCTTTATCTTTTGTTCACGCAAAAATTCCCCATGCAGTTCCTCTGGCTTAGAACTTCCCCACTGCTCCCGCATGTCTCGACTAGCCCGTGTTTGTACAACCGTACCATGGCTCACTGGGATATATACAGGCTGTCCAAAAAGCTCCGTTTTTCCGTACGAGTAAATTTTCACTTCTTCGCCGATTTGTCGCTTTTACCCAACGTATCACTGTTGCCATCTCCGCCGGAGAAAATATGCCTAAAATCAAAGCTAAAAGTATCCAGGAATGGATAACAATGGCCGCATTCGTAAACGCTAAATGAGTTGCACTCGTGCAACGAGTTTATCGTTTACGAATGCGGACATTGTTACCATTCCTGGATACTTTTAGCTTTGATTTTAGACATATTTTCTCCGGCGGAGATGGCAACAGTGATACGTTGGGTAAAAGCGACAAATCGGCGAAGAAGCGAAAATTTTCTCGTACGCAAAATCCCATAGGAGAAACTGGTTTTCGGACAGCCTGTATTTATCCAAGTGAGCCATGACCGTACAACCACAACATTTGGATCAGAGCCAATGAAATCGCTCCATTCCCCGAGAGCAAAAAACGTCACGAGAGAGTGCCAAGATGAACTAGAACCCCTTAGCCTTAGGATGAACAGATGCGCCAGAGATGTTGGCGAGAATCAAATTCTGCATCTCGAGGACATTTGTTTATTACTTTGAAGGGGCATAATTTGACAAATATAATTTGCGTTTAACATATATTTCTTGATATCAATATGCAGTATAGTGTGAGTGTGTGAAAATTAAACTTTTATATTAGTATTGATTGTGTGTCTTTATATTTTTTAGTTAAAGAAAATTACAGATACATTTCGATTGTTTTAAAATATTTTTTACAGCTTTTATTAAATATCATCATAGGCGTCTATAGAAACTATTCTAAACTAAGGGGAGCGTTAATTAAGAAAAAAAAACACTACCGGGAGGTGGAAATTTGGACTTGTAAGTTTCGATTTTGCTTTGTGATGCAGTTTTGTTTATAAGTCGATACGTTAAAGCTCGAGTACCCTGTCTCTCTCCCCCCCCCACCAGTGTTGTAGTCCTAAGAAAAAAAGTGGGGGGGACGCTCATTTTTCACGAAATTTAACCTACACTTATCGGATTCATTAATTGTAATTATTCCTTAAACAACCAATAAAACTAATTTAACCATCATTTGTTTATTAATTAATTAAATTGAACTCATTGCTAAATTATTGATTACTTGTTAATAATCTAAAATAAGTCTTTTGGATCAACCGTGTAAGCTACTTAATTTGTTGTTGCAAACATGTAATCGGATTTGTGTGCTTGGCTCGAAGCCCTCTTAAAATCCTCGTCAAAAGAACAGCACAAGGGGCAGTGGTGCCCTCCGTTGGGGTTTTTGTAAGGGGTTCTAACCCGTATTCACGCTAAGTTTCGGAGAAAACCACGGAAAACTCCGAACTGTTACGGACGCGCCATCGGAGCTACTTAATTTTTTCCATTTACATTTGTCAACAATCCAATGTTGTTGTTGTTATTGTAAACACGTATAGCGGATTTGTGTGCTTGGCTCGAAGCCCGGTTATAAATCCTCGTCAGAAAGACAACACAAGAGGGGGTGCCCTCCGTGGAGGTCTTTCTAAGGGGTCCTAACCTGTATCTAGGCAAGGTTTCGGAGAGAACCACGGAAAACTCCGAACGGTTAGATCGACAGACGCGCTATGGGACCCGAACCCGGGACCTTCACACTTAGCTCGTCTACCATTTCTAGTTTTATAACCACTGTGCCATGGTGAGGCAACAATTCAATGTCCTAACCCGTATTTGGGCAAAGTTTCGGATAGAACCACGGAAAACTCCGAACGGTTAGATCGACGGACGCGCAATGGGACCCGAACCCTCTACCTTCACCCTTAGCCCGTCGACCATTTCTAGTTTTATAACCCGTGCCATGGTGAGGCAACAATCCAATGTCAAAGTGACAGATTTTCTTTTGGATTGGTACGTGACTATTCGCTACCCCGATTTTTGTCACTTTTTCGGAAAGACATTTTTTTACCAAGAGTGCGTTCGGAAAGATTATAATCTGTTCTATTCTCATGGATATGTTTTCACTACTGAAGTGTTTAAGAAAGCCTTTCAATCCCATTTCTAAAGTCGATTCAAACACTCAAAAGTTTCCTTTTGATTTTTATACCGATGTACTTGCTCTCGTGCGAACAAAAAAAAAATTTAATTTCTTCACAGAATTAAAAAAAAAACCTTGTAAATGAGCGTCCCCCCTGAGAATAAAAAATGGGGGGACGTATGGGCTGAAGTGAAAGAGTAGGCCGTCCCCCCGCGTCCCCCTTCGACTACACCACTGCCCCACCCTTATGGCCACCCATGCTTATGACATGTATCATTATAGTATTCAAGTAGCATTTAAAAATCAAAATGATTAAACTTTACTAAAAACGTATTTTTTTTTAATTTATTTATTGTAAAATTAAGAATGAATACTAATGATCGTAAATGACTTTTATTATTGATATTATAAAAGTTTATATAGTAACATGGTTTAATAGTCTTATAATCTAAAATGAGTTATGAGTTGCATCTTCCCTGCAATCATTTGTGATTGTGCAAAAGTCTTCTTGCGAAAAGAATGATTTTTTTACTACTTGTAGAAGGATATTAAGAAAACTGTACCCTCCCCCCCCTAATTTTTTTCAGGCCACGGCTTATTGTTATACATTAGTAGCATTTCTATTAGTCTCTAATATTTTTCTTCACTTATATTTATTCAAAAATATCTAAGTCAACGATCAATATTTTGCCTCCCGGGACGGGTGCCCTCCAGTGCCATATTACCGGCAGGGCAAACGGGGCAACTGCCCAGGGCCTACAGATTTTAGGGCTCAAAAATCTTACATCTTACACTTTTGTAGTTTTAAAATAAAATTACAAAAGATAAAAAAAAAAATCAGGAGATAAATAATTTTTTTAATTATAAAGTATGAACAATGAAAATAATTCAAATTTACAATTGTATAAATTAATTTAAACTTATTTTTAATTCTTCGAAATGCTCTATATCGATATAGCATACCAATATGTAGGAAAATAACTAACCACATTTGTAAAGAGAATTTTTAGCGTTAAAAAATAGCAAAATTTTTCAATTATTTGTTATTTTAAGAAATATTTACAAAAATGACTAAAGTGTTTGTATTCCATACATGTTAGCAACTGTGATATAGCATTTCGAAGTAACGTTTAACTATCTGTTTCTTTGATTTCAGATTACTTAACACAAAATTTGTGTAGTAAGTAAACCCATTCTTAATACAATATTTGTGTTAAGAATGGGTAAGTTATTTAAAAAACTTTCAGTATGAACCGATCTTAATCTTTTTTTTTTTTTGAGGGGGGTGGGGTTATTGCAAGGGCCCAATTTTTTTCTTCTGGCCAGGGCCCACAGTTGTCTTGATCGGGCTCTGGTGCCCTCTTTGTCTCCCCTACTCTACGAGCTACGCCACTGGCCCCCTTTTGTTGGGCCCGTATACAGGGTCTGATTGCCAAAAGCTTCATTGCCTCCCCCCTTCTTTTGCAAACTTTTTTCAAAGTTTCCAAATTTTAAACTTAAAGAACAATTTGGGGGTACCCTCTTTTAGTAGAGGCCCCGGGCGCTTGCCCCGAATGCCCGCCCGGGAATCAGGCTCTGCCCATATATCTCTATCACCTATAATGTATTAACTTCAAAGTTAACTCGTCTCTACTTTTGGTGACCTTAATAAATTACTTTAATAGTGTCAAAATTATTCCTCATTTCTATCCCAACTTTCTCAATATAAATTGTGTACAGCAAATTTTCTCATAAAGTGTCTTAACACTGAAAACAGAAATTATGAAATTTAACAGGAGCGACTTGTCTTCTTTTTAATTCGTATATATTTTATTATCGCTTTAAAGAAAGAAAAATACTTTAAGTCAATCAAAACATCTTAAAGTGATAAACAATAATGTCGTTTCACTATTATTGCGTTGGTTTTTTAATGACTATTTTAATATAACTGTCCTGCTTCTGTCTCATCCGACTTAAAAAAATCCCGAAAAAAAAAAAAAAAAAAAAAAAAAAACATTCATGATGGAACAAAACCGCAGGTCTGATTCCTCGCCAAATACAAGCTACCGAAACTTCCCATCCGATGACACTGCAACCCTAAGTTTCCCTCTCCAGGATTGGAGCAATTTCATTGGCTGATCCAAATGTTGTTGTTGTATAAACACGGGCTAGTGAAAGATTCATTCTAGAAATGGGCGGTTCGACTCATTTTACTGATTCGAATCTCAACTCACTCACTACTTCGATGATTCGAATCATTGATTCGAATCTTGAATCAATAAAACAACTAAAGAAATTTTCCCTCTCTCTGCGCCGAAAGCCGTACTATTTAAACACCCTTCACCCATTCATCGGGTTTCTTCTCCGCTGAGTTCTCAGGCAGCTAGCCTCTCTCTCTCCTTGCTCGAGTAAAACTAGTGATAAAAACTGCCCGAAATGAAAATACAGGGGAGCTTCGAATGACCCCCTGGGCCATTAAGATTTCAAGGTTAAGTTTGGTGTCAAAGTATTCGAAATTTTATGTGTCGATGGGGGTTTACGTCTAGGGGGGGTCGAGAATCAATAAAAACGCGCTCCGATGGATAGTTTCCGAGATATACGTTAATTAATTATGGTAATTAGACTAATTAACCATGATTGAGGCTTAAAAGGACTGCAAACGTGTAGAAATTGGCTCTGGGATGGTTTCCAGACTTTGGAGATGCCGCCGGAGGAGGCTAGTGTTTAAAATGCCCAAATTGAAAATATAGGGGAGCTTCGTATGACCCCCTGGGCCTGTAAGATTAAAAGGTTAAGTTTGGTGTCAAAGCATTCAAAATTTTAAGTATCGGTGGGGTTTTGAGTCTAGGGGGGGTCGAGAATCAATAAAAACGCGCTCCGGTGGATAGTTTCCGAGATATACGTTAATTAATTATGGTAATTAGACTAATAAACCATGGAGCTGTTTTTTCCGCAATCCGGCATCGTCATCAACGGAGAGAAAGCAATAGCAAAAGCATCACAAGCTGGTATTGATCTCAGGATTTTCTTATCGCCGGCCTCAGAGGCGTAGCCAAGGGGGGGGTGGTTAGGGGGGTCATAACCCCCCCATGAGGAATTTTTTGCCATACAAAATGTATGTTCTTCACTACATTACCACACACACGTATACATATATATGAGTTGCAGTAGTCATAACCCCCCCCATGAAAAATTTCTGGCTACGCCCCTGACCGGCCTGTATTTTTGACCTTTATCGAATTCGAGATTTCACTGAAATGAAAATGGGAATATCGGATATTTGATGTTGAAATAAAACCGATATGTCGATATTTATCGATTTTTGGCCCAGTCCTACTGAGGGGCTGCTGCCCCCCCCCCAAAAAAAATGGGACCCTTTACTTAGCTTACAATTGAACTTTATCTTTAAATTTGATACCCAGCCCACCCCGAAATAAAATCCTGGCTAAGCCACGGTCAATAACACTAACTGCGCCACTGCTTTGACCCTATTTTGTATTTCTCTGAATTACAAAAGAAAATAAAATCATTGCCCTTAAACGAAAAACAAGGTAAAAAAAATATCTTAAACGAAATCTGCAGCAATAAAGCGAAATGTTATTTTGCTTACTACAAAGTCCTTTTCTGAGAGCGCTTAATACCGCCCCTGTATCCTTCATTAAAAGTGACAAGCACAATCCTAACTTTATTTCATTCTATTTCCCTTCACATGAAAACTCGCCACCATGTAAACTTAACGTTCCGTTTTTTTTTTTTTTTTTTTTTTTTTTTTTTTTTTTGAGGGTGGGGGCAGGGGAACATATATTGAAGTTAAAAGTAGAAAAGGGATGTTTCATTAAATTTTAAACAAATATTAAATCAGCCAGACAAGTCGGAAGGAGGGAGTCCCCCCCGAGGGAAAAAGGTTTAAACAACTTTGAGACACCCCCCGCTCTTCCACGAGCATTAGCGTAAATTGGTATGTAATATTTGGATGGGGTGACAAAATGTTTCCGATTATATAAAATATCATTATTATAAATAGCTCTGATACTTGAATTTTCTTAATTTTTTTTTCGGGGGGGGGATTGACCCCTCTTGCCCTTCCCAGGTAGCACAAAGATATTGACAAATGTCCACCGATATCGGGCAATATTTTGAAAGTCTCTGAATGTCATACATTGAATTTACGACATCTGCCGATATTGGCAGATATTAATTAAAAGTAATCCTTTTTAAAAACATTTAAGAGAATTTCTTCAATTATTTTATAACCTTATCATTCAGAAATAACATCCTAATGTTTTTTTTTTTTCATTTAATCCAGTTTTTTAGCGATATACTCATTTCAATGTACTATTTTAAACATTGGTGAATATCAGGGAATATCGCAGAAATGATATTCTGTTTACAACATTGGTGAATATCAGGGAATATCAAAGAAATGATATTATGTTTACAACATTCAACTCGCGCATGCGTACTAATCGTTATTCTTGGCGGGCGGGAGGAATTTCCAAACATCAACAACGTGGGAAGTCGGAGGGTCGGAGTCGCCATTGAACATGAACTTATTCAGGATACATTTTGCTGATCGTCATGGCAAAGGATATAGAATTATCTTCTAAAATGTAGGTACATCTTTTATGTTATTTAACTGTCATTTACATTGTTTTTTATATATTGATATATGTATTGTTTGTTTATATGACGATGCAACAAGGAATATGCTGCACATCAAATCAGTATTTTTTTTCTACAATTGTGTAAATATTTCGTGAAAGGTGTTTATGTCTGCAATTTCTATGTTTGCGATATTTTGAAGGAGAACGTAAATCTATTTGCCGTTGCGGACATTATGTGAAATATTCTTGTACAAGTTTATTGTGATTGTTATAGTGCACAAAAAATACTGAGTTATTTTTGATATAGTGCACACTAAAAATATAATATCGAAGCTTGGGGGGGGGGGGAGTGATTTCAGCTTCTTAGAAGCAAAGAAGTTTATCTTCATCGCAGTTTATATCAGAAGTTTTAATTTAGTCTCGGAACATATTTCTATTTTTTTTTTGGGGGGGGGGGCGAGTGTAGAGCTTTTGAAACGTTTAAAGCTCAACTTCATGTGTTTAAAATTAATGTGAAGAAACACAAAAATTGGCTCAGTACCTGAGCCCAAGAATTATATTCAATATTAAGTAGCTAAGAAAATTGGAGGAAATACAAATTATTTTTTTTTTTTTTGTTCAGTGGTTAGTCTAGTAGTTCGCAGCGTACTTTGAGTTTCATTTTGCCTGTGATATACCATCATTTCAGGGTTGGGTTTTTGACTTCAAAAACTGTTTTTCGACATGACAAGCATCAAAAACTGGTTTAAACCCTCAAAAACTAATCCATAAAAGAAAGAGAATATGCAAAATATTTATGCACTATATTTACATTTTGCATTAAACTAAATGCCCTATTAAAATTAATTATATTAAAATATAACAATTATACTAGCACATAAGTTGTGCTCACTAAGAATAATTAGTTTAATACCATTTATATAACAAATTTATAAATTTAATGTATACAATATTATATATAAAAATTGTATATATCTGTGGCACAGCCAGAAATTTATTGTGTGTGTGATACGGGAGTGAAGAATATACTTCTTGTATGACAAAAAATATTGCTCATTAGAGGGGCTTGCGACTTCCCTATGCCACTGATATATGTAATTAATGAATAATATTCTGCAGTTTTTCAAAAATTTCAAACGAAAGTATGGGTAAACATTTCCTAGAAGAAACATAAAGTTTATTTTTGGTTTAATCTAAATTGAAAAGGCTTTAAGGAATAGCCAATAGCATAGCAGTTTCACTCATTTAGACTAAAGAGATAAATAAAAACATATAAAACATTATTTAATACGGCGGATTAATTAGTTAAAATTTTTTATTTGGGAATACCTTATTCCCCCGTACATGATATATATTTCGGTTACACACATAACCATCTTCATCGAAGATGGTTATGTGTGTAACCGAAATATATATAATGTACGGGGGAATAAGGTATTCCCAAATAAAAAATTTTAACTAAAGAGATAAAGATCAGGTCGTTTTAACTATCAGTATACTAAAGTTTTCCATTCAAAATAGAATTAGTAAAAAATTTTGGACTTGAATGCTATGAGTAAGCACATCCTTACAAAGTACATAATGGTCTTACTTCTTAAAGATAAATAAACCTGATAGATGTAAACAAAATAAGCATTTTTTACTGATTATAGTGCTTTATTTTTCTAAATATTAATTGATTAATTCATTGCAGATATTAAAGTACAAGCTATTTTGCAATAAAGTAAAACACTTAAAAGTATTGTTTATTTTTTCCACTCAATATTTGAGGTTTTTGACATGATGGTTTAAACCATGATTAAAAATGTCATGCGTCAAAAACTAGCCAAGCCTGTATCATTTGTTTCCATCACATAACTTTTCCTACTTTAAAAATCTCAATTTATCTTCTGCTGGAGCCCAATCATGACCCACAGCAAATTTTAGTTAATGAAATTTGTAACACATATCTTGTATCTTGATTATCAAATTTATAATTTTAAAAAGGTTGGTCACGAGATATTTTGATATGGAATGCCATACCTAAGATTTTATTTTGTTGAGGACTGTGTATCAAATTATAACGTAAGTTTCGTCTGTAAGCTAAGTAAACAGTCAGATATTCGGGGGGGGGGCTGGCTTACAGTTGCCTTAACCACCAGCCTGGCTGGATACCTGCCTTAGTTCGTTATATAGTTGGTTTGCTATAAGAGTTCGACTGTATAGGAGAGATGAGAAATGATGATCTATCATATAATGAAATATGGTTATTTTTCCCGTGGTTTTCTCCAGTTGTTGTAATGTGAATATTCCTTTAAAGTTCTCGGACTAAAGGCATTCTCCCCCCCCCTCCAGGGGTTGCATTTCAGTTTTTCATTTGGTTGTGCAACTGCACCCCTTATTTGCCACCCCTGATCCCCCCATTACGCAGATAACCTTTGTAGTTTTGCTGTAATTAAAAGCAGCCTTGTGGACACTATTATTATAACTCTAAAACTATTCGAACTCAGTTACAGACAGCGCTCGAAAGTTGCAGTTGTCTGCTTACCCAGGGCAGTCAGATTTTTAAACGGGCAAGTAAAACAAAGAATTCAGTTGCCCTTAGGGCAACCAAAAAGAAAAGAATTTTCTTTCATGGTAATTATCAAAAAGAGTAGAAAGAAAGAAACTACTATTGTTTTATCTTCAGTGTGCTCGTTTCCTATTTGTTTACAAGCAGCCGATCACCGTCAAGAGAATTCTGCCATCATAGTCAAATCAGACGTAGTCAAAAATCCATTTTTCATAGTAACAGCCGCAATTAAAAAAAAAAAAAATTGTATAGCAAAAGTTGCATGGGCAACAAACTGTACTTGGGGGCGACCAAAATAATTTCAGAGATTGCCCGAGGGGCAGCACAAAAAGAAAACAAAACACAAGATTCTACCCTTGGTTACAGACATTGCGGATAAAAGTTATTTGTAAAAATATTTCATGTTAATGTACGAGCTATTTTGCTTCAATATTGTCATTTCTAAAACTTTTTGTTTTGACTTCACCCTCTTTTTAATTAGTTTTTCTTTCTACAGAAAAAAGAAGTCCTCCCATGTTAAGTGTGTCCTTTGTGACACAGCTAGAGTGAAAGAACCTGAAAGCTAATACCATAGGTTTCCGAAAGACCCAATAATGTAAGTGTTAATTTTAGTAAGAGTATACCATGTGTTACTCATCCTGTAATGAAGCTATTAACAAATTCTTTATGTATGGTAATGTACAATGTAGGGATGCACCGAATATTCGGTATACTGGCAGTATACCTATTCGACAGTATACCGTGACGGTTCGGCCAAATACTTAAATATTCGACAACCGAATAGTAAACAAATTTAAGTATTCCCCAATTAGTAAACAAATGCATATTTTTTATATCAAGAATGAAAGATATAGTATAGTACCATAGTACTAAATTGATTCAAGTTGTTACTAATATCACATGTGAATAAGCATTAGAAACCCGTATAAAGTCCTCCTACCAATGCACCCCCATCCTTGGCAGATAGTCCTAACGTAGCATTCCACAATCACACAAAAAAACAATATCCCAATGAAATTAGTTTTAATGTAAGAGAAAACACTCAGATGTTAAATTTGAATTTTGTTGCTTTTTCAGATTTTCTTAAGTCATGACACATTGTATTAACCTGTGCTATTACTAACTGATTTAAATTTGAAACAGTAACCAGGAAAAAAAAACTCATAACACTAAAGTAATTAACTCCTAAAGTAATCAATATGCTTATTCTTGATGAATGAGAATTCATTTGTGGTGAATAGTCACTGTTATGCCATAAAAGTGTCATTTGTTACTTAGATCATGTGATCTGTCTCAACTGTATTTTTACTTTCCGAACATGTACCATGTAAGGAAAGTATTGTAATCATGAAAAAATTTGTACTACATTGTGTATAAGAATTATAGTTTTTCTACAAGGCTACAACAAAAATTTCTTTTATATTATGGAATAATGGTATATGTTGAGAAATTCTTGAAAGTGTGCAAGCGTTTAAACGGTGCATTCGATTGAGTTTCAATTTGGTATGTATGTTTGAATTATTCATCGATTCAAATTTATTTAAATGCTTGGTAATGATCTTAATCCTAAGTGTTCGGAAAGTCGAGTGGAGTCACTCCAGATTTTTTATATTTAAATTCTAGATTTCCCTAGAAAAACAATTTTATGGAAATTTACCTTCCATGGCCAACTTAAAATTGGTACTTACGTATTATCCCGGTGGTCATTCCAGCCAAACTATTTTTCCGTCAAATGAGTTGCCAAACTGTTGCCCCAATCGTATTCAAAACCATTAATAATTTCATATGTCCGGCATTTCTCTTGGCAAAAAAATTGCTCGTCTTGGCGGACTGCCGGGATAATACGCAAGTACCCTAAAATTTATCACTAACAGTCTGTTATCTGTTATTACTTTTTTTTTTCTCTACCAAGTCTAAGCAAATTTTGGGTGCCACTCAGGGGCGTAGCCAAGGGGGGGTTTTAGGGGGGTCATAACCCCCATGAGAAATTTTTTGCCATACAAAATGTATATTCTTCACTACATTATCACACACACGTATACATATATATGAGTTGTAGTAGTCGTAACCCCCCCCCCCATGAAAATTTCTGGCTACGCCCCTGGTGCCACTAATAATACTTAACTCAAACTAAAACCCAATCTAATTAAGAATTATTGGATCTTGGGATCAAACTTGCTAGTTAGTATTGTTTCATTAATTAATTAAAAAACTAGTATAAAACAGCATATCATACCATTTTGATATGTTTTGAAATGAGCAATGTATTTTTTAATTAATAGTTTTTCAAATATCAATGTTTAAAATATTCATCAATTTTATTTATTTTTTACTGTCAGAGTATATTATTTTAAGAGTAAAAGAGAGTAACAAAACGTCAAATCTGATTCTTCCGCTAATTATTAATTTAAAAATGCAAGATTTCCCGATTTTGATGGGGAAATTAATAATTTCATTCTGATAATTTAAACCTTTCAGCCAACCATGTGGTTAAAATATTTTAGCTAATTTTATCGTGTAGCAATTACATGTCTGAAAAGCTTTTTTTTTTCTTTCTTTTGTAGCTGCTGCTGCTTTGAAGTTTAAGGACAAGGACAAGGAGGTTTTGGCAAATATGTTTGGTCGAAGTTTAGCTGAAGCACCTGATTAGAATAAAAAAAAGATTCGTGTTTCAGATTGTTCTTTAACATTTGATATTGTGGACAATTATACTGAAAACTTATAAAGATAATTTTGTTTTTAAAAATAAAATATGAAAATCTGTTTCATGTAATTTTTTGGAAAGAAAACTTAATTTGAAGTGTGTTTATAATTAGGGATATTTATAATATTAAAAATGTACAGTACTAATTTTTTACCAGAGTTAATCCTTTTCCAGTAAGCTGTTTAAAGCGCATTTTGTTTTGCATGAATTAAAACTTAAATTAGTTTTTAAAATTCACAATTGTGCAATTTTAAGCATTACTCAATTTTAATAGCATTTCCAATTTAATGAAAATCTTAAAATATAGCCCAAAAAAGATTTTAATCCATTTATTCCAAATCAAAATTTATTTATTTTAATATTTTCTTCTTCTCTTGTTTACAACCAATAATATTTGCTTTTCGATCAAGTTACAGTAGAACCCTGATTATCCAAGGTGGTCAGAATCAAACATGCCTCGGATCACACTGACAATCATAATCACAATTACAGTTTTAAACATACTGTAGATCATGTCCAGACTTCGAAACGATTACAGTCAATGTAATTCCCTATAGAATGCTATTCTTAATTTTAAATCTACAGAATAGTGTAATAAAATTGCATTACTTCAGAATTTCGGAATATTGATTTCACTAGATCAAGATACTACTTTTTAGCAATTAACAGTAACTGGTCATAATCCTTTAGAATGGCCATAGTCGTAATCCTTTCATTCTTGTAATCAATTGCAGATGATGTGAATCATGCGAAGTCTGATCATGAATCTTTACATTAACCAAGTGTCACATTGAATATCATGGAGCATTGCATAACCAAGGTTCTAGTGTACTTTGAAACATTATAAAGAAATGTATTTAATCACTCGTAACTGGAATTTTCATTCATCCCTCTTGTAATTTTTAATGGAATCCAAAGGCTTAAGAGATAACTTTTAATACAAATATATTGAAAATGAATTCATTGATTCTAAGATGCATTAGTGCTTCATGGAAATTAATATAAATTTAGGGGGTGGGGTGGGAAGTAACCTCCAATGGCAAATTACATTTTGTGGGAAACGTTTCAAGGTAAGTACAGAGTAAAAAAAGAAATATGAGCATATTACTGGAATTTTTTTTTTCTTTAATAGCTATTATTTTACTCTAAGAAAAGCTCTATTTATACTTCCTGCCCCCTCCCTTTTCCCTTTACACATATGGCAAACATTTATTGTATACTTTGAAATTGGTCATTTCAAAGACCAAACAATCTTTCACAATCTTTCTGAAAAATTCAAGATAACCTGCGTTGACCAAAGAAAAGAGTATGTAGTTTGATTTAACACTGAGATTGTTATAGCAGAGCTGTAGTAATTAAAAGTATATTGTCTTTGTGGATTTTATGAGTAGTGGCTACTATAAAATCCAAAGTAAATTTTATATTCTATAGGTGATTATAAAATAGCTGCCTATAGTAAAAGTTTCAACTATTTGTTCAAGCTTTTAATTGTACTCTACAATATAAATTGCTGCAAAATTTGAGTATTAAAGGCCTTTACGTTCTCCAAAAGGTGAGTCAAGAATCTGTGTGAAGAACGATCTTTTAGCACCATCAAATGCAAACTCGTACAAAAAAATTTTTCCCAGTCATTAAAAAAAAAAAAAAAAAATGTTTCCGCTAACTTATTAAAGCATCAGGTCAATATTGTATGCTTGGACTCCTATTTGTGAGGGAAAATTTTGATTGTAAAAGAAATTGGGGGGGGGGGGACTTGACTAATTAATATTTCACATGTAGACATTTTTTTGGTTTGAAATTATAACTCAAAAGAGAATTTTTTAATGCTTTATTTCATTTTAAAGCATTAAAAAATTCTATTTTGAGTTATAATTTCAAACCAAAAAAATGTCTACATGTGAAATATTAATTAGTCAAGTCCCCCCCCCCCCCAATTTCTTTTACAATCAATATTTTCGCTCACAAATAGGAGTCCAAGCATACAATATTGACCTGATGCTTATAGGGCTGATGGGAGAAACATGAAAACAATATTCAGAAATGTTGGAAACCAATATTGCTCAATGTCAAAAAATAATATTTAGGAATATCAGAAAAAGATATTCCTGGATATCTGAAAACAATATTCAGAAATGTTGGAAACCAATATTGCTCAATGTCAAAAAATAATATTTACAAATATCAAAAAAAGATATTCCTGGATATCTGAAAACAATATTCAGAAATGTTAAACTGATATCTCTGAATGTCAAAAAATAATATTCAGGAATATCATTTAGGGGGGGTCCATTTAATATTGCCCAATATTGTAATTTTGATATTGGGCAATATCTCTGTGCTACCTGGGTTAGGAAGTAAAACCTATGCCCCCCGCCAAAAGCGAACGATGTTCCACCCACTCCACACCCACAGACAGATAAAACTTTAAATCCGACCACCAACCAAGAAATGAAACACCAAAGATTCGAAAAAAAAACTTCAATTAAATGAAACATCCTTTCAACTCTTTTCGGCTCCTTTCGACTCTGAGTCGATAGAAGATTCGAAAAACTAACGAATCTCAACGATCGTATACAATCACCGAAACAGAGCGAAACACTGAATCAGTAAAGATTCGTTGCTGCACCAACTCAGTGACCAACTCACCCACACCCACTCATTTACTTTTTCAAATCATCTATCGACTCAGAGTCGTAAAGAGTCGAAAAGAGTCGTAAAGAGTCGTAAAGAGTCGAAAAGAGTTGAAAGAGTAAGGGAAAATCTCTGGGAACGGCAAAGGGAAAATAAGTTTTCCTTCCCTTCGTACTTGGAATGTATTTCCCTTGAGGGCTTGAGATTCGAATCAGTAGAGAGTGAGTGTAAAGGCTGTACCAAGTACCAAGCCACTCAGTACCAAGATTCGAATCACTGAGTCGACTCATCGAATCACTGGCCATCTCTAATTCATTCATTGCATTATAGAGATGGGCGGTTCGACTCATTTTACTGATTCGAATCTCAACTCACTCACTACTTCGATGATTCGAATCAGTGATTCGAATCTTGAATCAATAAAACAACTAAAGAAATTTTCCCTCTCTCTGCGCCGAATGCCGTACTATTTAAACACCCTTCACCCATTCATCGGGTTTCTTCTCCGCTGAGTTCTCGGGCAGCTAGCATCTCTCTCTCCTTGCTCGAGTAAAACTAGTATTTAAACTGCCCGAAATGAAAATACAGTGTGATACATTATCACACACACGTATACATATATATGAGTTGCAGTAGTCATAACCCCCCCCCCATGAAAAATTTCTGGCTACGCCCCTGACCGGCCTGTATTTTTGACCTTTATCGAATTCGAGATTTTACTGAAATGAAAATGGGAATATCGGATATTTGATGTTGAAATAAAACCGATATGTCGATATTTATCGATTTTTGGCCCAGTCCTACTGAGGGGCTGCTGCCCCCCCCCAAAAAATGGGACCCTTTACCCAGCCCACCCCGAAATAAAATCCTCGCTACGCCACTGTCAATTATACTAACTACGCCCCTGCTTTAGACCCTATTTTGTATTTCTCTGAATTACGAAAGAAAATAAAATCATTCCCCTTAAACGAAAAACAAGGTAAAAAAAATATCTTAAACGAAATCTGCAGCAATAAAGCGAAATGTTATTTTGCTTACTACAAAGTCCTTTTGTGAGAGCGCTTAATACCGCCCCTGTATCCTTCATTAAAAGTGACAAGCACAGCACAATCCTAACTTTATTTCATTCTATTTCCCTTCACATGAAAACCCGCCACCATTGAAACTTAACGTTCGTTTTTTTTTTTTTTTTTTTTTTTTTTTTTTTTTTTTTTTTTTTTTTTGAGGGTGGGGACAGGGGGACATATATTGAAGTTAAAAGTAGAAAAGGGATGTTTCATTAAATTTTAAACAAATATTAAATCAGCCAGACAAGTTGGAAGGAGGGAGCCCCCCCCCCCGAGGGAAAAAGGTTTAAACAACTTTGAGACACCCCCCCCCCCGCTCTTCCACGAGCATTGGCGTAAATTGGCATGTAATATTTGGATGGGGTGACAAAATGTTTCCGATTGTTTAAAATATCATTATTATAAATAGCTCTGATATTTGAATTTTCTTAATTTTTTTTCGGGGGGGGGGATTGATCCCTCTTGCCCTTAGGAAGTAACGCCTATGCCCCCCGCCAAAAGCAAACGATGTTCGACCCACTCCACACCCACAGACAGATAAAACTTTAAATCCGACCACCAAACAAGAAATGAAACACCAAAGATTCGAAAAAAAAATTCAATTAAATGAAACATCCTTTCAACTCTTTTCGACTCTGAGTCGATAGAAGATTCGAAAAAAAAAAAAACTCCAATTAAATGAAAAATCCTTTTAACTCTTTTCGGCTCCTTTCGACTCTGAGTCGATAGAAGATTCGAAAAACTAACGAATCTCAACGATCGTATACAATCACCGAAACAGAGCGAAACACTGAATCAGTAAAGATTCGTTGCTGCACGAACTCACCCACACCCACTCATTTACTGTTTCAAATCATCTATCGACTCAGAATCGTAAAGAGCCGAAAAGAGTCGTAAAGAGTCGAAAAGAGTTGAAAGAGTAAGGGAAAATCTCTGGGAACGGCAAAGGGAAAATAAGTTTTCCTTCCCTTCGCACTTGGAATGTATTTCCCTTGAGGGCTTGAGATTCGAATCAGTAGAGAGTGAGTGTAAAGGCTGTACCAAGTACCAAGCCACTCAGTACCAAGATTCGAATCACTGAGTCGACTCATCGAATCACTGGCCATCTCTAATTCATTCATTGCATTATAGAGATGGGCGGTTCGACTCATTTTACTGATTCGAATCTCAACTCACTCACTACTTCGATGATTCGAATCAGTGATTCGAATCTTGAATCAATAAAACAACTAAAGAAATTTTCCCTCTCTCTGCGCCGAATGCCGTACTATTTAAACACCCTTCACCCATTCATCGGGTTTCTTCTCCGCTGAGTTCTCGGGCAGCTAGCATCTCTCTCTCCTTGCTCGAGTAAAACTAGTATTTAAACTGCCCGAAATGAAAATACAGGGGAGCTTCGTATGACCCCTTGGGCTTGTAAGATTACAAGGTTAAGTTTGGTGTCAAAGTATTCGAAATTTTATGAATCGATGGGGGTGTACGTCTAGGGGGGGTCGATAATCAATAAAAACGCGCTCCGATGGATAGTTTCCGAGATATACGTTAATTAATTATGGTAATTAGACTAATTAACCATGATTGAGGCTTAAAAGGACTGCAAACATGTAGAAATTGGCTCTGGGATGGTTTCCAGACTTTGGAGATGCCGCGGGAGGAGGCTAGTGTTTAAAATGCCCAAATTGAAAATATAGGGGAGCTTCGTATGACCCCCTGGGCCTAAGATTAAAAGGTTAAGTTTGGTGTCAAAGCATTCGAAATTTTAAGTATCGGTGGGGCGTTGAGTCTAGGGGGGGGGCCGAGAATCAACAAAAACGCGCTCCGGTGGATAGTTTCCGAGATATAAGTTAATTAATTATGGTAATTAGACTAATAAACCAGGGAGCTGTTTTTCCGCGATCCGGTATCGTCATCAACGAAGAGAAAGCAGTAGCAAAAGCATCACAAGCTAGTATTGATCTCAGGATTTTCTTATAGCCGGCCTCAGAGGCGTAGCCAAGGGGGGGGGTTAGGGGGGTCATAACCCCCCCTATGAGGAATTTTTTGCCATACAAAATGTATATTCTTCACTACATTATCACACACACGTATACATATATATGAGTTGCAGTAGTCATAACCCCCCCCCCCATGAAAAATTTCTGGCTACGCCCCTGACCGGCCTGTATTTTTGACCTTTATCGAATTCGAGATTTTACTGAAATGAAAATGGGAATATCGGATATTTGATGTTGAAATAAAACCGATATGTCGATATTTATCGATTTTTGGCCCAGTCCTACTGAGGGGCTGCTGCCCCCCCAAAAAAATGGGACCCTTTACCCAGCCCACCCCGAAATAAAATCCTCGCTACGCCACTGTCAATTATACTAACTACGCCCCTGCTTTAGACCCTATTTTGTGTTTCTCTGAATTACGAAAGAAAATAAAATCATTCCCCTTAAACGAAAAACAAGGTAAAAAAAATATCTTAAACGAAATCTGCAGCAATAAAGCGAAATGTTATTTTGCTTACTACAAAGTCCTTTTGTGAGAGCGCTTAATACCGCCCCTGTATCCTTCATTAAAAGTGACAAGCACAGCACAATCCTAACTTTATTTCATTCTATTTCCCTTCACATGAAAACCTGCCACCATTGAAACTTAACGTTCCGGTTTTTTTTTTTTTTTTTTTTTTTTTTTTTTTTTTTTTTTTTGAGGGTGGGGACAGGGGGACATATATTGAAGTTAAAAGTAGAAAAGGGATGTTTCATTAAATTTTAAACAAATATTAAATCAGCCAGACAAGTTGGAAGGAGGGAGCCCCCCCCCCCGAGGGAAAAAGGTTTAAACAACTTTGAGACACCCCCCCCCGCTCTTCCACGAGCATTGGCGTAAATTGGCATGTAATATTTGGATGGGGTGACAAAATGTTTCCGATTGTTTAAAATATCATTATTATAAATAGCTCTGATATTTGAATTTTCTTAATTTTTTTTCGGGGGGGGATTGATCCCTCTTGCCCTTAGGAAGTAACGCCTATGCCCCCCGCCAAAAGCAAACGATGTTCGACCCACTCCACACCCACAGACAGATAAAACTTTAAATCCGACCACCAAACAAGAAATGAAACACCAAAGATTCGAAAAAAAAATTCAATTAAATGAAACATCCTTTCAACTCTTTTCGGCTCCTTTCGACTCTGAGTCGATAGAAGATTCGAAAAAAAAAAAACTCCAATTAAATGAAAAATCCTTTTAACTCTTTTCGGCTCCTTTCGACTCTGAGTCGATAGAAGATTCGAAAAACTAACGAATCTCAACGATCGTATACAATCACCGAAACAGAGCGAAACACTGAATCAGTAAAGATTCGTTGCTGCACGAACTCACCCACACCCACTCATTTACTGTTTCAAATCATCTATCGACTCAGAGTCGTAAAGAGCCGAAAAGAGTCGTAAAGAGTCGAAAAGAGTTGAAAGAGTAAGGGAAAATCTCTGGGAACGGCAAAGGGAAAATAAGTTTTCCTTCCCTTCGCACTTGGAATGTATTTCCCTTGAGGGCTTGAGATTCGAATCAGTAGTGAGTAGAGATGGCCAATGATTCGATGAGTCGAATCAGTAATTCGAATCTCAGTACTGAGTGGCTCAGTCTTTACACTCATTCTCTACTGATTCGAATCTCAAGCCCTCAAGGGAAATACATTCCAAGTGCGAAGGGAAGGAAAACTTATTTTCCCTTTGCCGTTCCCAGAGATTTTCCCTTACTCTTTCAACTCTTTACGACTCTGAGTCGATAGATGATTTGAAACAGTAAATGAGTGGGTGTGGGTGAGTTGGTCACTGAGTTGGTGCAGCAACGAATCTTTACTGATTCAGTGTTTCGCTCTGTTTCGGTGATTGTATACGATCGTTGAGATTCGTTAGTTTTTCGAATCTTCTATCGACTCAGAGTCGAAAGGAGCCGAAAAGAGTTAAAAGGATTTTTCATTTAATTGGAGTTTTTTTTTTCGAATCTTCAATCGACTC
Source organism: Cheiracanthium punctorium (assembly GCA_038373885.1). Classification (NCBI taxonomy): domain Eukaryota; kingdom Metazoa; phylum Arthropoda; class Arachnida; order Araneae; family Cheiracanthiidae; genus Cheiracanthium; species Cheiracanthium punctorium. The sequence continues at coordinate 1,912 of JAWZYV010012734.1, read as the reverse complement.
AGAGTCTAAAGGAGTCGAAAAGAGTTGAAAGGATGTTTCATTTAATTGAAGTTTTTTTTTTTTTTTTCGAATCTTTGGTGTTTCATTTCTTGGTTGGTGGTCGGATTTAAAGTTTTATTTGTCTGTGGGTGTGGACGTGGAGTGGGTCGAACATCGTTTGCTTTTGGCGGGGGGCATAGGCGTTACTTCCTAAGGGCAAGAGGGGTCAATCCCCCCCCGAAAAAAAATTAAGAAAATTCAAGTATCAGAGCTATTTATAATAATGATATTTTCTACAATCGGAAACATTTTGTCACCCCATCCAAATATTACATGCCAATTTACGCCAATGCTCGTGGAAGAACGGGGGAAGGGGGGGGGTGTCTCAAAGTTGTTTAAACCTTTTTCCCTCGGGGGTCTCCCTCCTTCCAACTTGTCTGGCTGATTTAATATTTGTTTAAAATTTAATGAAACACCCCTTTTCTACTTTTAACTTCAATATATGTCCCCCTGCCCCCACCCTCAAAAAAAAAAAAAAAAAAAAAAAAAAAAAAAAAAAAAAAAAAAACGGAACGCTAAGTTTACATGGTGGCGGGTTTTCATGTGAAGGGAAATAGAATGAAATAAAGTTAGGATTGTGCTTGTCACTTTTAATGAAGGATACAGGGGCGGTATTAAGCGCTCTCACAAAAGGACTTTGTAGTAAGCAAAATAACATTTCGCTTTATTGCTGCAGATTTCGTTTAAGATATTTTTTTACCATGTTTTTCGTTTAAGGGGAATGATTTTATTTTCTTTCGTAATTCAGAGAAATACAAAATAGGGTCTAAAGCAGTGGCGTAGTTAGTGTTATTGACAGTGGCGTAGCCAGGATTTTATTTCGGGGTGGGCTGGGTATCAAATTTAAAGATAAAGTTCAATTGTAAGCTACGTAAAGGGTCCCATTTTTTTTGGGGGGGGGGCAGCCCCTCAGTAGGACTGGGCCAAAAATCGATAACTATCGACATATCGGTTTTATTTCAACATCAAATATCCGATATTCCCATTTTCATTTCAGTGAAATCTCGAATTCGATAAAGGTCAAAAATACAGGCCGGTCAGGGGCGTAGCCAGAAATTTTTCATGGGGGGGGTTATGACTACTGCAACTCATATATATGTATACGTGTGTGTGATAATGTAGTGAAGAATATACATTTTGTATGGCAAAAAATTCCTCATGGGGGGTTATGACCCCCCTAACCCCCCCCCCCCTTGACTACGCCTCTGAGGCTGGCGATAAGAAAATCCTGAGATCAATACCAGCTTGTGATGCTTTTGCTACTGCTTTCTCTCCGTTGATGACGATGCCGGATCGCGGAAAAAACAGCTCCATGGTTTATTAGTCTAATTACCATAATTAATTAACGTATATCTCGGAAACTATCCACCGGAGCGCGCTTTTATTGATTCTCGACCCGCCCCTAGACCAGGGCTGGGGAGTAGCGCGCTACTTGTAGCGAAACTACAGTAGCCGCTACTTTTTTTTGTAGTTTGTAGTGTAGCGCGCTACTTTTTTTAAAAAGTAGTGTAGCGTGTAGCGCGCTACAAAAAAACAGTAGTTTGTAGCGAATTTTGGAAGCTACTTTTGCCGTGTCATCATTTCCGGCGATTGATCCCGTGGTGCAATTTCTCTCTCTTCTGACTCCAAGCATAACTAGTGCGTTTCAGTACGCTATAATGGGAACCCAATATATTTTTCAGAATCTTGAAGACGCACTGCGGAGAAAAGTGCCCCCACTGAGCGGTGGGCGTGCTTTTGTGGTTTCACGCGTTATCCTTTGGCGGTGGTCATTAAAAGTCAATAAATTCTTCGACCCTGCGCTGTATCCCCCCTTGTACAATGCCTTGACCATTAAAAAAAAAACCCCGCTGCGTCCGGAAAAAGACGCAAC